>VMBQ01001914.1:15785-73928 GCA_007657795.1 Dreissena rostriformis | reverse complement strand
ATGTTGAATAGCTAAGTGTTGATATTTATATATATGTTGGATAGTTACGTGTTGATATTTATATATGTTGGATAGTTACGTGTTGATATTTATATATGTTGGATAGTAACGTGTTGATATTTATAAATGTTGGGTAGTAACGTTTTGATATGTATATATGTTGGATAGTTACGTGTTGATATTTATATATATTGGATAGTTACGTGTTGATATTTATATATGTTGGATAGTTACCTATTGATATGTATATATGTTGGATAGTAATGTGTTTCATATTGGATTAATTCATAGTTAAAAGGATAAGTATTTGGTTTGCTTTGTTTCTTTTTTATCAAAACGATTGTTTTAAAGTTTTAACTGAAAAGTAAAACAGTTCAGTTATCTTTATATCTTGAATTTTAAATATCAAAATAGAAGTCGGACGTTGCATATTGCGGACGTTGCTATGCAAGTTAGTTCAAAAATTTCTAGTTGTCTGCAACAGACTCGTAATATCTCGTTATCATTTGGTAAAGGGTTAATACAAGCTATATGATTACTATTTTGGGAAGCATAACTTACTTTCATGCGAAACAGTTGGTAAGGATGAGATTACATTTATGTGCTTTTTGATTGTGTTGATAAGATAATAAATTTAATAAGAATTACAAGATGTCAATTAAATGTGAGCCTTGGGATCTCGGTAAAGTTTTATTTAGATTGGTGTGCGCATCATGCATATTCTCAAATTGGACTACACTTTCAGGGGTCTAGATAAGGGGGAGTAATAGGGTCTTTCCAAGCAAAAAACTGTTTTCAAAATAAAAAAAGTTAGCAGTGGGAAAACTCCCTTTATCTAGAGCTCTGCACATGTTTTGTGGTTCTGGTTACAAGAATATGAATTAAGCATGTTGCTTGGAGTAATAGCCAAAGATAGGCAAAACTATTCTTAATGCTGTACAATTTAAAAGCACTTAGCTAAGTGTTGATCTGACTTGTTTTAATGTGCACACTGCACATACTGATCTCTGGGTTCACTTGGTGGACTTTATGTGGCACTATTAAGTCTTCAGTTTCTTTTAGAAGCTTATACTTTTCGAAAAAAAGGGGTTTGCTACAAATTTGTGAGAGGCATTAATGAGTTAATAACTTTTTTAGCTCACATTTTTACAACGTTTTCAAGCCAACTGAAGGGATTGACAAGAATTTTGTTAATGCAATTTGTTAATAAAGATGAACTGTAAATTGTACCCGATAGTTGTGTGTTTATTTGTATACACCCAAAAGGTCATATTATGGTATTGCGCGTGCGTGCGCCCGTCTGTCTCCGTCCTTCTGTGAGCAAATTCTCGTGTGCTCTTGATCTTCAATACTTTTCAATGGATTTTAACCAAATCTCACACAAATGATAACCATGATATTTTTAAGCTGTGATTGAAGTAAAAAATATGCGGATCGGATTTTTAATCCCCGAGTTACGTGCCCTTTCCTGCAAATACCATGCATATTGAGTTCATAATTTATGTGTGCTAGATCTCCTACACTATTCAATGGATGTTAATCAGACCTTACACAAATGATAACCATGATATGCAGTTGTGCATGAAGTAAAGAATTTCATGATCGGATTTGTTTTTACAGAGTCACATGCCCTTGACTGAAAAATACCATGCATACTGGCCTTCGGGCGTATATTGTGCCGCTCTGCGGTGCTCATTTTGCACCTATGATACATGCGTTACCTTGGAATTCAATCTTAGGTTCCTGCAGACGCGTTGTCGTGTTTTGCAGCAGACGACGCTGGGTAACCTTGCGGAAAAAAAAGAAGAAATTGCTCATAAAAAGTCGTCTGCTGCAAATTGCAACATGTTCGAATGAGTTGAAATGTATACCCTACTAAACCCATTCTCCAAACAAGCATGGGATCACTTAAATAATACATCTAACAGAGGAATGATTGCAGTCCTAATATTCAATTGTCAAATCCACGGATTTCATTGGTTTAAACAGATCACATGATCAGAAACGTAGTTCACAATGACAGAAATTGTAATGTCTGTCATTCTAAATATCACATTTTCGATGAATTTTAGGCAATTATAAGTGACTCATGTATGTTTTGTTGTATTTATTAGAACATAAATGAAGTTGCATGATCGCATTGTCACCATGATGCACTTCGGGCAATATTGGAAATGTGATCCGGCAATTTCATTTTTGTTCTCAATGAATGCAACGAAACATACGTCTATCCCTTTAATTAAAACTCGTGAAGTCTTCGATCCATGTAAATATTGCTTATTTTCCTTTTCTTACGGAAATTTCTCTCTCATGTAATTTAAATCATCAACAGACGAAAAATTATACCCAATGACATGGAAAGAGATTGCTGCCATCAAAATGTTAAAATTGAAAGCCATCTAATAAATAGTATGAATCATTGTGATTGAATGAGAAATAGCTCTCTAAGAGCAATTATCTTTTACCACAATGAGTTTAAAGGTCATGATTCTATTAATTCTGAAGATGATAATGTAAGCGTCATGAACTGAAAACAGCGAAAGCGTTAGTTACCTACAAATACTTCAATATAATCATGAGATCTATGTTAAGCAATGCGAATTTAAGCTCGGACGGACGTTCAATGGATTTTGTTAGCTATATCGTCGGTCTCGATCGGAAATGACGTGCAACTTGTTAAAGCTGCAGTTACGTCCTTTTCGATCAAAACCGACGAAATGGTCCCGTCTCTGGATTTGAGCATACTTAAGCAGATAAAAAAGGGAAAGATTACAGGGATTTCTACAGCCCTAAGATATCGAAGAAGGATTATGCCCATCATCCTCCAACACCCTGGATGATCTTCGGAACTGATGATGCATGAATGCTTAAAGAAAATAAAGAAATGAGTAAAAACATTCGTGCTGAGGAACACGAACTAGCCGCTGTTTCGAAAGCATTAACCGAGGCTACAGTAGGGATAAAGAGAGATGTCATTGATAATAATATACTCCTGTATAAACAGGACAGGCATTACGAGCATGCCTTCTACCACAACCGGGTACAAAGGGTTGCACATCAAAACACGCGAGAACAGATCGACACCTAGTGGTGGTATATCAGGAAATACGAAGAGGAACTGAATCAACTGAAACAAGAGTACGTGGACGGCAAAAAACAAGCTTAACAGCTTAAACACACCGCTGCTGAATTAAAGAGAGAAATCGTATGCCCTGAAGGGAGAGGTGAAGGCGATTGTATCGAGGAAGGATGTTAGATCGTTAGCAAAACTAAATGCTCGGCTTTGTCATGTCAGAAACCATTTACCTTGTTTTTCCTTCTTGTAGGATCCATCATAGGCATGGCCGCCTCTCTGATCCGTCTTAATGGGTTAAGTCTTAACTGTGCCGCTTCCATGTCATCGTAGTTGGGACTAAACATTATGCTTTGATGCTTCCACAGATTATTTAAACACGTTTTAAAACTATTTTCACTTTTTTACATTATTGCATCTGTTGGTCAAGTATTCCATATATCAACTATGCGTTGAGAGAAATGGATTTGACTTATGTTGATTCTGCAGTGTTTCGTATGTAATTGTTTATTGTCACACCTTTAATTGTTGGTATGTATCTGGAAGATTTCTCTTCTTTCTATCCTATCTATATTATTTATTATTTTTGTATGTATGTAGTATGTTCGACCTAATCCTTCTGTATTGCAGTGTTGGAAGACCCAATTGTTGTAATCTGTCTTCGTATGACATGTTTTTCAGGCTTGTTGGTATTTTTGGGGCTCTCCTTGTACATTTTCAATGGACATTTTGTCATTTTTTGTAATGACAGCCCACACACTGCTGGCACACTCTAGGTGCGGTCTTACTAGGTTCTTGTATAGTGTTTTAATCATGTCTTCAATAATATATGTACAGGTTCTTTGGATGAGTCCCAGTATTCTGTTGGCTTTTTTTCACTTGCAGATTGATGTGCGCTTGGAAATTCAGACAGTGTATTATCAAAGTTTACTCCAAGGTCCCTTACATGTTCAATGCTGTTAATTTGAATGTTTTTTTTTTCCTAAGTGCATATGTTTGCATTTGTCTTTGTTGATGGGTAACTGCCATTTTTCGGACCAGTTTAGGAGAGAGTCTATATCTTTTTGTATATGTATTTCGTCTGAGCGGTTATTAGTTGTAGAGTATAACTGGTTGTCATCCGCGAATAGTTTCGTTTTGTTTTTAAGGAATTCTGGTGGGTCATTTATAAATATATTGAAAAGTATGGGTTCTAGTACACTGCCTTGCGGAATTCCACTGGTAATATCTGCCAATTCTGATCTTTCGTTATTGAGGACTACACCTTGGGTTCTATTCCTTAGGAAGTTGTTTATCAAATATAGTAAGGTTCCAGTTATCCCATATTTTTAATTTAGCAATTAGTCTTCCGTGGAATTTGCTTGAGGGAGTTTCAATGCTGACCGATGAGGTCTCTGTTTCCCAGTTGATTTCATTGGAATGAAAATCGCCCATGTGTATTTTGAAGCCAAACTTTTTATTTTCTGTCTGCTTATCTTGTATAATTGATTTGAGTTCAGCATTGCATTCATCGGAATTAATATTTGGGCTTCTTAATGTGCAAATTATCAATACATTTTCTTTGTTTTAGTTGGTAATTTCAATCAGTACTGTTTCAACCGATGTACAGTTCTGTGTGTAGATTTGATTTGGGTTGATAGAATCTTTGACATAATTGAGGAATCCTCCTCAAGTTCCTACTACCTATTCTGGCATTAAAACATTGTATGATGTTATGCCCACTCCGCCTAAATGTATTTCTCATTTTTTGAAAATTTTGAAATTTTTCAGTAATTGCAATAATTTCATATTTTTTCTCGTTGATAAGAGATCCTTATTCATCTTTTTTGTTGCAGAGACTGTCTGCATTAGTGCATTGGCTATAAGAACGAACAGATGCACGTGCGCCTTACCCACATTGAAAACAAACTAGAGACATATCAAAGTCACAATTCTATGTCAAAGAAAGATCTATCTTCTCCCGGTTCGGATATACCGAGCGGACTGTCACCAATCGGAAAGAAAAGTCGTTCAAATGAGAGAAGCCAGTCCGATACAGATTTAGTTATACGTGCCAGCAAATTACACAAAGACGACAAACCAGGGCTATGTGACAACATAGAACAAGTTAAAATCAACAATATATCTAGAGTACGTACAAACGAAGTAAACGCTGACAAGACAGGCCGCCTAAATGTCTGATACTAATTTACAGAAATCCAAAAATGGAAAAGACGGAAAACAGGAATGGCGATTTCTAAGTCAAACCGATAGAACAAGTATGCGATGACCAGCGATTTATTGCTTCTGGTAAAAGAGAAAAACAAGTCCTGCCCCTAATCAAAAGCAGCCACGCCTGAAAGAGCCGAGACGTTTCGGATAGTCTGTAAAGGCAACGAGACCGGACGCGTTCCGGAAACAATTGACAGGAAGTTATGATACAACGAGAAATGCCAATCCATTCAGCATACCTCATCTAGTTTGAACATTGACAGTAAAGGTTATTCTTAAAATCGTTGAAATCTGCAATTAACACATTGACCTGTCGATAGTTATTTCAAGGCGAAACATTAACCTATACACAAATACTGTGGCAATGTTTGAGGGAATACTTTTAGTTTGATATAAACATTTAAAATCGAAAGTGTTCCTACTTTGACCTACTAGATTCGTCTGTTGATATACTCAAATTGTTAAGGCATAATGGTTAATGACTAATGAGTAGACCTTCACGTTTTTCTTCCCACAAATAAATGTTTACATTGAAAATTAGTAATCTGTACATGGGTTTTGTTTTACCCCTTAACAAATCACTATAAGTATACTCACTTCAGCAGATCACTAGAACACATACACACCAATTTTCTCCCATTTTCTTTATAATTTTCGATAATATATCTGATTTTCAGAAAACAGATCTTAAGCTTTTTTTTTAAATGCAGGTAACTTGTTTACATCTTGTTGCATTTATCGAAACAGTTTAAATTGCCGTCAGCAAACTCGTTTAACTAAGGTGAATTTTTAATTGTTATTTTATATTAATTTTTTTTTAAGCAATTATTATGAGCAAAGATGCCTGAATATTGTGAATGCAAGATTGTTTGCCACCTAACACTAATTATTTTCAGCAATGCTCAATTAATGACATAACTCCACATTACACTAATTACATAAACAATACATAAAATAAACACCAAGTAACACCAACCAATGCTACATACATAGCCGTTCAAACCCCATTTTAATCACTTTGATTTACATACATGTATGAAAAAAGGAATGATTTTGGTTCCTTGACAGATCATTTTTGATGCCAGTAACATCATTAGAGACATTGTTTCTCGATGGCCCGGATCTGTACATGATTCGAAAATCCTCCGCAACAGCGGACTTTTCCAGTTCATGGAAGACCATATAAATCCTGAAAGACATCAGTATCTTTTGAGTGATTCAGGATACCCATGTAAACGGTGGCTGCTTACACCTTTTGTAAGACCTGCTGGTGAAAACCAAAATAACTACAACATGTAAGTTTAAAGCAAGTATGTTTCAATGATTTAAATTATCACTTCAATTTTGTCCCTGGTGGAGATCATGAACTCGTCCCCCACCCACCTAGTATGGATCGAGCACACAACCTTAGCCTCTCAATCATCCGCCCGGGTGCCATATATACTGCTGCAACCTCATAAGATATCAAATCATTAAATTAAATATGCAAATAAACCTGCAATATTTTAAAGTACTATAGAGCATCAGCATTTACATGGTATGTTTGTACTGGAGACAAATTTTAATTGTTACATATTAACTAGTGCACACAAGAGAACCAGAACTGTGGTTGAGCGTAGGATCAGTCAACTGAAGCGGAGATGGGGTGTGCTCCACAGTGAGATCCGTATGGAACCACTCAAAGCATGCAAGTGAGTTGTATTTTATTAAGAACAAACATTTATTGTTAGGACACACATTTTTTTTTTTTTGTGTACATGTAGAATTTATTTCAATATTCATATATACTGCATACACGTTTAATTAAAAAGAAAACAACAGAATATGTAGTAACAATATACTTAACAGAAAAAAATCCTAACAAAAATGGAATAGTTAAATTTTATAATGTAGGGTCATCATGTGCTGCAATGTTTTGCACAACATATGCAAAGCCAGGAACATTCCTATGGATGACGTGCACATGGATCAACTACCTGACCATCCTGAAGATTATGATTGCAATGAAGACGGTTTGCATTACCGAAATGTTATTGCAACCACATTTTTTAAACATTGCATCCTGATGAACTCGCAATAAAATGTAATGAAATAAATATGTTAGCATAACTTCATTTGAATATTAATGAATCGTTTATCATACATGTCTTGTCTGAGTGTACATTACTAAATTATTAAATGGGCATATTATCAGTATATAAAGAAAAAAAGTTCAATTTTTACAAATATATAATCGTAACTTATGTTTTATGAAATTGTTGAAAAGAACATAAGCCATGAAATAATCTTATTCCTATGGGGCTCGAACTTATGCACCCACATAACGCGCTTGTTCAATTTAATTAAAATGTCAATCAATTTCTCACTGCCATTGTCCCTTTAATTGATCAAAACTTAAGGATTTGCATTCGGCAGGGAAGCCATTTCTTATCAATACTAATCTTATATTTTAGCAATATTTAAGTAAATACTTTCTAATCTAAACTTTTATTTTTGAAAATCATACACAGTCAATTTGCCCATTTAACTGCCCTTCTCTTAGTGATTTGACTAGTTGTTTTTCACTTAAGGTCATTCTTCTTGTAACTTTGCCAGCTGCGCCTCATACAATTTGATTTGAAGTTGGAGCTTCTTCATTTTCAGTTTGTTCATGGCATCCAAACTGCAATGACTACAACTGAATAAAAACAGATTCCATTCAGTATATTTTGATGAATTTTATGATAGGCGTAAAGAAAAAGTCGCCAAAAATATTATGGTAGGTCGGTCGCCGTAACCTTTTTTCATTTAACTTTTTTTAAACTTCACATGATAATTTCCACTAAAACAGGTAATTTCAATGACAAAAATATATTGAATTTGACAAAAGGGGGTAACTAGGAACAATCGGTAACAATGTACATTTCGAATTTTCTCCCTTTATTTTACTTTTTTTTCAAATTGAAAACCTGGTTTTGTGACAATTTTGTCCCTTGTTTACATAGTGTTTGTTACAAAATATTTAAATGACATATGTGTTCATATCACTCAATTTTGTTTGATGGCATATTCGTTAAAACAAAAAAACATAATATAGTCTCATTGAAGAAATATGATATGTATAGTTACCAAGCATGTGAGACCACACATTTTGAAGGATTTTTCTCTCAATTTCTCTCTTATTGTGGTTGTGCACTCCTTTCTGTGATAAATTTTAAAACATTAAAAAAGGAATTGATCATTTGATATATCTATATTTTTACAAACAAAACTTGTTTAAATGTACGTTTATCTGTAGCTGTGAGATAATTTACTATTCTTGTTTTTTATGTTTGCTCATATTCAGAAATGTTTGCAAATGGCAATTGTATGCTGTAATTGTAACTGCTTTATAAAAAAGCAACTACATAAAAGCTTTACACACTTTTTTTTATAATAAATCATATTGTCAATGAAAACTTAAACCATAATCTTACCGTCTTTTGTGAGATTGGGGCTCAGGCGAATTGTATCTTCCTGAGCTGAATAATGAACGACAATAATTTTATGGTCTTGTTTTAGCAAACAATGGCCAATTATCTATTCCTTGATGTTACTCTATCTGGAAACTGTCAATATAATACGATTATGCTGCACCATGCATGTAAGAAATTTTAACTGAATTATAAAGTCACATGACAATAAAACATTAGTACCTTGGCAAAATAGCATCCTCTACAGCATCCTCAAGACTCTCAGCACTGTAAATAGTGAAATTGATTCAGTAACATTACCTGTTTTTATTAAAAAACACCAGATTATATTTACAGGATTTTAAAATAGTTATATAAATTTTGAAAACATATGACTTTATATCGAAAGAAATTATGTGTAATATTACATGGAACATTTTTAATATACATGTACTGTTGCTCATTTAAGTTATTTATGCACATGTACATAAATGATACCCCAGTCAATGTATACCAGTAAACATTTCTGACTAAAAATGTACTTAATGTTGTAGTTCTATATAACATGTTTGGCTGGGTGTTTGTAAGTGTAGGTGTGTGTTGAGAAATTAATTTTTCAATGGTAATGTTTCCGAAAGTGAGTGAAATCAGTTAAGCTATTGCATATAAAGTGTTAATGAATTGATCAATAACTTTGACCCTGTTAGCTGTAAATAGGTGCTGTCCAGGTTGAATGGAGCAGTGCCTGTCACGGTTACGCTGTCTTTTCCAGTGACACACATCACAGCTTCTGTAATGATGTCATACTTTGACTGAAAAGGGCACTTCCTGTAAAGAGACATTAAATTCTTTACAACAATGTAAATACAAAAATACAGTTTACATACTTATACTTCTAAAATGGTGAATTATAATGCATTGGATTAACATTTGCCTGACTGAAGTGTTTTAGGACATTGTATAATTTGTCAAGTTTGTATGATATACATGTAATGTTGAATGACATGGCTTACTTACAAAGGCATACATTGTTGTTTGTTTTATGTTTTAATAATGTGAATTTGCTATGGTATTGTGCTATTGGTCATTTCATATTGAAATCCATCCATCCATCCATCCATCCATCCATACATACATCCATCCATCCATCCATCTACTTCTGCAATGTGGCTGTATAATAAACATACAATGTAATTATACACAACTAATTCTTTGTTGATATGGATATTTTGAATTAATTTCTTAAATATTTATTGCAACTGTCAAAATAATTTACATATGTTGTTTATTTATAAATATAAGTCATATGTTGTTTATTAAGTGTTATTATTAAAATGATGTACCAGTCATAGATAACAGACGCTGGTGATCATTGTAAATGTCCCTATGTTTTGCGGTAAGATTCTCCTATTTTTTTTCTAGCTCTGCAAAAGTCCTCCTTGGTCCCACGCTAGTTGAGTTAAATACAGACTCTACTTCCGCCCACATCGCTTTCTTGGAAGAGCTTGACATTTCTGCATTGTCAAATAAAAACAAACGTTTGCAAAAATGTTCATATATTAAATATCGGGATCATAAGGTTTCAGTGTACTTTATGTTATATAAAATTGAAGAGTGCATGCTCACCAATAAGTGCATTATATTTATTCAAATTAAAATAAAATAAAGTTATAATTTGTCATGTTATGTAGTATATTTTATTCAATAGTAATTTGTTGCACAATTCAAATAACATGATAACAGTTTGAACAAATATTTTATTCAGACTTACAATAAATTGTTTATAATGACTTACAACAGCAAATAATTTTATTTTGTTGGATAAATATATAACAAATAAATAAATAAACAACAGTGTGATGACTGATACAAATTTTTATCCCATTAGTATTTTCGGAGGACTTAGGGTCGAGATATACATTAAAAAACAATGCAAAAAGCAGCGCAAAATGAGCATATTTTTTCCCACATATACTTTATATTACACTCTGTTGCTAAATATACACTAAGGTGGTGCTTAGTAACATCAAAGCTCTTTAAGTTTGAAACAACTGTTATTTTAGTACACATTGTGTATTCATTTTGAATTAATAAGCCTATGTATTCATTCTGGACGTTCTCTGACACATGTCAAACGTGTTAAAAACTAACGCTGTTCATCTAGATCTAATTATACATGCAAGGGAAAAAAATAACAAAAGTATTATTTCTAAAGTATTTATACACATTTGTAATTAATGATTTAATGGTCATTTTGAAGACAAATAATGGAAGAATAGTATTGTATGCTTAGTTCTATTTTGGGGGGATTTTAACTTTCATAGAGTATATATATTTTACCCCTTTGAAAATATACTGTACACCACAATTATCATTTTCACTTACTGCTGTTGAAACGATGCTTGTCGTAGTTGTGCCTCGACAAGCCTGAGTCGCTATATGGTTCACCCATAATCTGAGCAAGTATTACATTGTCTTGCATTGAAAATTTCGCTGCCCTCTGTTTTGCCATTTTGATTGACGATCGTCTGCTTTTACTTCCGGGTTTTTCCAATTTTGTAAATGTTTATTGTTGTTGAAAAAACAAGGTGGACGAGAAAAGTATGTTATCGATACAAAAATGATGTGGCAACTGTTTCGATACATACCGAATCCGTAAACCTCACATATATATCCTTTTTGTATCAATTACCATTTTGCTACCTAATAATAGATTTCGGAGAAGCGGTTATGAAAATAGTACGAATCGTCGCACGGACGAAATCGGATAATTTTGCCTTAGTTTTTAAGGTGAATCTTACCTAAGTAATAACCTAAGGTTCTTTATGAATACGAAAGTTAAGGAAATCCTTACCTTAGGAAAATTGTTTGATAACTAAGGAAATTTTCTCCTTAAACCTTAGTTGCTCTATGAATACCGATCCTGACCAAAATGTACTTTCGTTAATTTTGAAAGCTCTTCATAGATTACGTCCGCACTAGCCTGTCGAGATGGCTGAGGCTAAGGTGCGGAATGTCGTCGTTTTACTTTACAAATCACACCTCTTTAACTTGTAATAAGCAGACGATACATGTCTTTCGAAGAAGATAAACAATTTGCATTATCCCATTACTCCATATATACCAGTTGTCATACCACTTAAGAAACCATTGTGAAAACGGGGAAAAGTGTTTGTCATATCATTTTCTAATTAATTTCATGATGAAATTGTCATTTTCTAAATATTCCTTGTCGTCTGCTGATGCTATCAATGTGGACCTGTCACAAAATGTTATATGCGGTAATGAGTTATATATAAGAGTAGACCTACTCTATATGTAAAGAGAAGCGGACAACTGCAACGAGCGAGGCCTGGTATTGTAATGCGCATGGGGGGGTTAGAGGTTTAGGGTTAAGGTTAGGGGTCGGGTTTGGGTTAGCCTTAACCCTAACCCTTATCGGGTAAGGGTTAGGGTTAGCCTTAACCCTAACCCTAACCCGACCCTAACCCTAACCCTAACCCAGGTTATCTCCCCTATACCAGGCCTCGCTCGTTGTAGTTGTCCGCTTCCCAACTACAGTAAGGGTCAATCAGAGCATATCACAATTTATAGAGGATTTCTTGTTGAACGACGTAATTTCAGCCCAACTCAAGCTAAAGTTGCGTCCGTTTGGAAGAATCATCTCAATATTCTTAAATGCCTTAATTGTTCATTGCAAATAGATTCCCAAAGGCATGTAAGGTTCAACAATAAAAGGGGTCTAATCATTGGGTTTTCCCACCCAAAAGCACATTGTTTCAGTGTGTTACACTCTAGAGTTATGAGTTTTCAGAAGGAACGACATTATATTACTACTAAACATAGGTGGTCTGCATATGCATCATCAGCAAAGGGCGAAGTACTGTTGACTCTTGTTATCTCAAAGTCGGATATATCGAACTATTGTATATCTCGAAATAATAACTAGTCCCTTCTAAAATTTAAAAATACATAATATGTCTTAATTTAAACAAAAAAGCATATCTTCAACCTTAAAAGACTACTTAATGCAGGTTCAAATCAATCCTGAAGGCTTTCAGCATCGATTTAAACCTGCATTAAACTATAACTACTAGAAGTGCTCTTTATTGGCATCAAGTTAGGAAGTGCCAAAGTTAGGAAGTATCAGGAAAACATATTTCAAAGAAGCCATCAAGAAAATCGATCTGGCCCCGTGTTCACAAAACATTTTTTGCAATCGAAAATCGATTTTGCTTGTCATTAAAAATGGATTTCCATTGTAGTTGATAGGCAAAAATGAAAATCGATGTCAGTTAAAATCGATTTTCGATTGCAAAATCGTTTTGTGAACACGGGGCCTGGCTATGTTTCGAGGACGAGAATGCCATAGCATTAACAAGAGTATCTGATGATTCAGCCAATCGAACTAGGTTGGTGGAAATCCAGAAACTAAGGATTTAAAAGTTGAAATATGTTCACGATTATAATCAATCTAAATTAATGAATTTTGACACATCTTTAATTGTAAGTACACTTAAAAATTGTATAATAGATGCAGACCTTACACATCGTAACAACACAGGATTTGGGAGGCGCAATTCATTCAATGTGAACACAATCACTTCTATCAAAGTATGTTATTGTTCGGTTAAATGGTTTCTACAGAAATCTATATCCTAGCACATTGCATAACTATGAAATCGCTAAAAGTTGCAAAGAATTCCTTGAATTTCCTACGACGGCAGCCAATCTTTGTTTCCCATCACTTTAAAATCCTTGTCAAGGATTCATTGGTAGCCGTTTTCGACCTTATTTTTTTCAATCAGTATCAGTTGGGTGCATATATCGATTACCTCCCTTTATATGGTTGCCCAGATGGATGACGTCATGTAAAAACTTTTAGAACTAAGATTTCTGCTGAATGCGAGTAAATGTTCCACATAGTATAAGCGACATATAGGTTAATATGTATTACATATATTTTTTAATCCGTCACGATCAAGGAAACACGCTTTTACAACCACATGTTATTAAAGAACGTGTGGTACTCGATTCATTTGGCGTTTGAGCGAACTACCGAAGAAAACCTGAGCTTTTTCGACATCGTCTTTTTTAGAGCCATATATAGTTAATTCGAAAAAAACAATAAATAGATTTTCCATTTGAAATAATGGATGCAGAAAAATTGATTAATATATGTAGACAATTTTGAAAACGATGTGACTGACCCAATCAAGGAGGATATAAATAGTTTGATATTATCCGCTGTTAGTCGGTCAACATCGGAAAAACTCCGATTTTGGTCGGCAGGATGAGAGACCTCTGTTTGTAGCTTGGATACTATGGACATTGGGTAAGCTCGAGCCCAAAAACGGAAAAAAATGCTCATGCTACAAAACGCAAAATGAAATGAGATAAATATTGATTGATAATGGAATGCCGTAAAACATCATTCGATTGGTAATTCTACAAAGAGTCCAATTTAATGATACATGTACATGTACGTACATCGCAGAAAAATATGATTTGTTATTAAAGGTCAGTCAAAGTTTACCACTTGATCACATACGAAAGAACATTCACAATTGTATAAAACTACTTAACTGTTTCTGCTTGTTAAAAATAGGCAGATGCGTTTGAACACATATTTTAACAAGGGGAAAGATATGAATTTATGTATTTTCACTTATTGAATTGAAGCTGAAACAAATTGAGACAATATGTTTGAATTTACGCATATCATCTATTGCAAAAGCATCAAGGTTCTTCTTTGCAAAAGGTACATTTGCAACTTAATCTAAGTTTGAGATGTAAGTGCCAAGTGGCGTTCATTAACCCATAACCAATCAATAGCGAGATTGTATGGGTTTGTTGCAGACGACTCTAGAAATCATTGTGATAAAATGAGAAATTGCTCAAAACGAGCAATTTCTCATTTTATCACAATGATTTCTACCCTACAAAAGCAATTTCTTCATATTCCATTACAACAATAATTGTCGTCTGCAACCTCTTTCAATTTGGGACAATCCAAAACGTGTCGTTTGGTAATGGGTTAAGTATTTGAAGTTCCTAGCTAGACATCCATCCACTAAGGTTGATTCGTGACTTTCAATGCATGGACTTTGATATATAGCGCCCACAGTCCTTCATACAATCTACAGTTCCCATTATAAGAAGATCGTTTAGACAGACGCATTCAGCATCAATCAAATACTGATCATTAACTACTTCAAGACTTTGGTTGACCAAAAGGTTGACAGCAGGCGCAAAAAACGATACTAGTTCGGATTTCCTTACTGACAAATGCAATCGCTTCATAATCTTAAACGCCCAGCTTATGGCTTCTCTCCTGTGCACCAATGTTTCATCTGTGCGTGTTTCTCTAGATTCTTGATTTTCGTTTCTCTCCTCGTTCAGTTCGTGTAAAAGACAAGTTTTCAGCATGTATGTTGTCAGAAGGCTTTTGACAAAGTCGTCCATCTTTTCGTCGTATATCTGGGGCATATATAACGTATCTCGAAGAGCTTTCAAAAGTATGAACCCCTTCCTGGCACTTTCAGGAGCTCTTCGGATCAGAATAGACTCTAATTGGGCAACATCGATTCTAAAATAATGCTGCCAGTCTTTAACATATCTCCCGTCCGGCGTCTTCACCACAATAGCGAATGGTGGTAGTGGTTCCTGACTGTTAATGGCATTTCTATACAGAGCTGAGTTCAGGTTGATTTGCTGTGGTACCCATCCAGGGAACACAAAACGTGGGACTATGTCCACTTCAACTAACAGGTCCTTATATACATTGCCAACCCATCGAAATGCCAGGTTATCAATGGAACCTTTATCAATTCTAAGGTATTTTCTGCAATACATATGGCTTAACATTCCGTTCTTTTGTCTGAATAAAACTTCATTTATGGCCATATAAAGGGACCGTACTAACTTTCTTCCGTCTAGCGTGAAATCTTTTGTCACAAAGTCAGCGAATTTTGTATTTTTATATTCATCTTTAAGACGCCAGCGCACGAACTCGGCTGGAAATTCCGCAGACTCTTCAGCTATAAAGGCTTCGCTGAATCTACTGAGATTCCAACTGATGTCGAACTCATTTGGACAACATATCTTGGTGCCCTCCGTCCAACTTCCGGCCAAGGTTACGTCACAGAGAAGATGGGGATTTTCCGATGATACTAGCTTTGAACTGATGTTCATTATTTCAGTGATGACCATTGCGATTTGTTCGTTTTCTTCTGTTTCAGTAAACAACCCCATAAGTTTTGCATCGAGTACTAGTTTTGAATACGCCGATAGAGATTATTGGTGCAACACCAAGTGTGTCGTCCAATTTATCAAGCAGACTTCGCTTTTTTCATTGTAAATTGTCTGTAGAACAGGACAATCAAGATATAATTCGTCTTTTCCTGGACAGTCATCGTCTTCGTTATTCGTCGAAACTTCGCTCGTTGGTGCTTCTTCAATAACGTTTTCTTCTTGTTCTTCTTTGTGTTTGTAGTTGTCTTTTTCAAAATAGTTGTACAATTCCAAGTCTTCATCTTCCAATTCTTCTTCAATTGCTTTTTCTCCATACTCTGCATCCTCATTCTTCTTTGCACCATCGTCAGCATCGTCATCATCATTTCCATCTTCCTCCTCATCAACAACATCAATGTCATCATCATCATTTGAATTTTCACCATTATTTAAACTATGTTGTGAGTAAGCTTGCTCTCTTTCCATATGATTATCATCATTATCTGTGTCTGCTTTCATTTCGCTATCGTTACTTTCTACGTCTGACTTACACGATGTTTCGCGTTCTGTTAGCATATTTGCATTTTCATGTAACAAATGGTTCAACAGGTAGTCATACCTTGATAGCGATATTTCGAAATTAATCGGAAAGACCTCGCGGTGGTAGCATATTCCAAGGGACTCGTATAGACAGGCAAATCTAAAGAGGCATGCTAGGTCCGCTGGAGTTCTTCTATTTCCGTCATGTATCTGGCGACAACCTTCGAGTAATAAACGTTTAACGGAGCCGTGTTCGATTAATGATACTGCCCAGTGCAATGGCGTAGAACCGAAGTTGTCAGTGACATTCAAGTCGATGGCAGTGTTTGTTTGCTTCATATGATCAATGATAATGTTCAGGACTGTTGTGCTAATTGTTGCTCTATGTAAAGCAGTTTCCCCCGTTTCGGTTGCCAACGACGGGTCAGCGCCTAGATGAAGAAGTGTTTCGATCACTCTAGTGTTTCTTTGTCGAACAGCAAAATGCAATGGCGCAAAACTATCATTGTCTATCGCATTAACATCAATACCGTTATCGACGAGTACTTTAACGACATCGGCAATGTTTTCTGCGTTCTCCTTATCTCCGAC
Organism: Dreissena rostriformis; assembly: GCA_007657795.1. Taxonomy (NCBI): domain Eukaryota; kingdom Metazoa; phylum Mollusca; class Bivalvia; order Myida; family Dreissenidae; genus Dreissena; species Dreissena rostriformis. Next base: position 56,849 of record VMBQ01001914.1, on the reverse strand, counting down.
TACATCTGAGTAATCGGTGAAAACTCCTGGGTGTACACAAAGGTGAAGGGGGTTATGCCCACACTTATCCTGATGATCGACAATAGCTCCATGTTTTATCATGGCTTCCACTGCTTCAGCACACGTATCGGTGGAAGCAGTTACATAATGTAATGGCATTCTTCCCATGTAATCCGTTGCGTTTATATTACATCTGGTCCTAATGAGCAACTCCAGAATTCGTGTAAAGTCAGGCCGGTTTGGATGTTCTCCAAGGCAATGAAGGGCTGTTTTCAAATTGTTATCTTGTAACGTGGGTTCACATCCATGTTCAATGAGGAAGTTCACGGCATCAAAACAACATGAGGTCGCGGCTCTATGAAGCGGTGTTTGTCCTAAGAAGTCAGTGGTTGTACCGTGTAATGGTACTCTGCCATCCAGTAGGTAGTCAAGGTAAGTAAGGCAATTGTGATCTCCCTTGCATTTGTCATGTACAACGGACACATAATGCAGCAGTGAACGGCCGTCTTTGTCTTTTTGGTGAAAATCACCTTGGGCCTGAAGAAAATCTGAGACGACGGAATATTTTAATTCAAAATTAAACGTTTCGCTTTCATCGAGGGCTTTCATCAAAGGCGTTTCTCCTGATTTACTTCTAAAATTGACGTCAGCGCCTTTTTCAATCAGCAACTTTCTTATCCTCTCGTCAGTCTTAAATATCGCAGCAAATATTGGCGTCTCTCCGTCCCAGTCCGCCATATTGATATTCGCGCCATTTTCAAGCAAACATTGAACCATTCCGAAGCTGTTCGCCAGCACGGATGAATGAACAGCGGTCATCCCACCGTTGATGACGTCATCAAAAACGCAATTCGGGTCAACACCGCTCCTTAATAATTCTGTTACCTTTTTCACATCCTTGTCTTTAACAGCCAAGAAGTATTCTTTCTGCAGCGGTAGATTCTGTTTACCATGAGTCGTAGCGTGTTTCGGTCCTTTCCTGTCATCCATGGTGCAAGTTTCGTTGGGTTAAATCTGAAACATACAATTCTCTGTTAAAACCAATAAGATACGCATGTTGCTATTAATCCCATCGAGAGATATCGTCGATCTCGATCGAAAAAGGACGTAACTCCAGCTTATTACAAGCTGGACTTACGTCCTTGTTGAACGAGAACAATGATGTGTTTATATCTCTTACACTTATTGTACGGTAGGCATTAGAGTCAAAATTGTGCCGTGAACGAAGCTTATTTTAACATTAAATCCTTAACTCTCCCTTTGTTCACATATTTTCGACTCAAACGCGTGATCTTTCTAAGTTTAATCTCGACATTTGATGGCATTTTGAATTTGGACCCGTTACAAAATACTAAAATGAGTTGATTGGTTAACATATATTTTACGAAATCATGGTCTGTATTATGTACAATAATATATTAATGGGCTTGTGGGGACACGCATGAATCCAATACATGCACACAGTATAGTCAATCGTAAATGTCGAAGGACGTAAGTGCAGCTTGTTAAATCTGCAGATACGTCCTTTTCGATCGAGACCGACAAAATGCTTGATAGAACGTTAAAGAATATGATATCGCTACTGATCCAATTTCAAAGAATGCGAAAACATTATGGTATAAAATATCGGAAGATTTATGGATATACTCAATGATCGTTAGATAGATAAGAAACATTGTGACAAAATGAGAAATCTAAAGTTGTCATGTTTTGGATGACTTAAGGTTATTCGATTATTCCGATCTAGAACTCTCAAGTGTAACCACCTTCATTGTAAAAAGCCTATATCACTTTAGTCTTTAATATGACTTCGTTAAAAAGTAACTTAATATATATCACACTGCACTTCAAGTTGACATGCATATTTTAAATTCTCCCAACCCCTGACCGAAAACATTCAGATCACATGAGTTCTCAGAAGCATAATGTTCTATTTATCTAGTACCTTTTCATACATATTTTGAATAAAATATGCTATATTTTCATATTACTTAATCCTTGTGACGTTTACACATTACACCAGTTATTTATATCAAAATTCGTCCCATAAGACGGTTATTTGATTTAACAATGGAAAGTGGTATCACGTGATCCATTGAAATGTTATAACAAAAATTAATAGGCAAGTGTTATCGGTCACTAAACGTGCCAGTTGCTAGATAAATCTTTATGTGTACAGAGACTTGAAAACTTTATTGTTTTAAGCATTGGATTAAAATTTAAATTTAGGTAAGCGTGTCGTTAATACTAAATTTAATTTTTTTTATGTCTCCTTCGCTCTTGTAAGGTATGAACTGCGTATCTCGTGTAACGTAATTTCATTTACACTCTGGATTTTGTGATCGCCTTTTGTCCGTCGTCTGTTGTGCGTCGTCAACATTTGCCTTGTTAACAATGAAGAAGCCACATTTTTTCCCAATCTTCATGAAACATGGTCAGAAGATTTGTAATACTGATATCTGTGCTGAGTTCGAAAATGATTCCGTCTGTTGAAAAACATGGTTGCCAGGGGGCGGGGCATTTTTGCTTATATGGCTATAGTAAAACCTTGTTAACTCTCTACAAGTCACATTTACAGTCCATTCTTCACCAAATTTGGCAAGGTAATTTGTTATTATGATAACTCGGCTAAATTCCAAAAACTGTTCCGGTTCCTTGAAAACATGGCCATCCGGGTAGGGGGGAGGGACTAATTGCCACATTTATTGGCCAATCTTAATTAAATTTGGTCAGAAAATTTGTCCCAATCAACTCTGGGCTATGTGAACTAATGTTTATACCATAGAAGTCACTTGCATTGTCTAGTCTTCATGAACATCGGTAAGAACATTTGTTCTAACGATATCTCAGCCGAGTTCAAAAATAACAATTGGTCAAGAAATTAAATATTTATGTTTCATAAAGTACTTTTTACTATCGTTATTTTGGTCTCTTCTTGTGATACTAGTTTAGTTCCTTAGGATCTCATGTAAGCGCCTTAGGGCCCATGTCCATCTTAATGGGATACTAACAGTCAAACAAAAACATGGGATATTTTTAGATTTGAATACTTTTATTTTACACGTCTTAAACTTTAACTGTAATGTATCGAGATTCAGAGATGTCTGTTTTGTTTCAAAGGTCATCTGAAAAATTAACTTACGGGATGTTTTCATATTATAATACCATATTAATATTGTTCAAATCTATATTTTGATAGGTTAAAAAATGCTAATTTTCTTCTGACATGCCCTTTTATGTCAAGATAGAATACTTTCCTTCCCAGAGGAAAGAGGTAGGAGTTTAAATTCCAGTGAGGGCTTCAGAGGCTGATTTATTTTAAGAAAAATGAGTATATTTGCTCAACTGCGCACCTAACTTAACCAAATAACTCTGAAAATTTCTGTAAACGAATGAGGTTTCTGAAAATTCAATTATGCAAGAAACATGTATAATTTGAGGGTGGACTAAGACAGCTAACTTAGAATGGAAATCTATTTTAGTTTTTTAAGTCAATACAACGATAAATGCATACAGGAACACATATTTAAATGCATAGGAATTGAACTTGTATTGTCAATACAATACAGTCACAGTACTAAATATGCAACAAACAGAGGACATAGTCAATTAAAATAATAATTGACTATTTAAAATAATTTTTTAAGCACTGTTTGCTTTTCAGAGATTTGTGAATATGCCTTTTTATGCGAAATTGGGAATTCTTCTCATTGAACTAGTGCTTTGGAACTGGAATCACATACTGTTGGAAAGCTTGTGTTTGACCTCCAGACGGTCCTTGCTTCCGGAAAGCTGAAAAGCGTATATGATCTCCCTACTCATTCCATCTCGCGAAACCCATTAAGGTGTCGCAACTCTATATTACGGCTGCTTTAATTATATATTTACTTGCAAATGCTGATATTCACAAATTATTGTGTTTTAAAATGACAGATATGTTTTAAATTGTATACCGTGTGTGTTACTGCATCAAAGTGTATTTACTGGATTTCTGGCATAACGAAGATAAGGAGTGCAATTTCGGCATGGTACATATTTCTAAATGTGTAGCCGTTTAAAAAAAAAGGCGTCGACAGCTTCCAAATATTTAAGAGCTTTAGTTTGAATGTTTTACGGATTTCGATGCTATAATCGCTGGAGTATACATGCTTTTTATTTGACAACCGACACGACAGGAGTAGCACACATTTTAAATATCTTGATGCAAAGCTTACACTGTTAGTATAGAACTGAACAATAACTTTCTGTCCACTATCGTTTGTATCGTTATACAAGTATATGTACATGTTTAAACATATATGACAAAACACACGATATACATCTTAATTGAACGCATAAAAAGTGTTCCGATGTTAAATTACATTTTTTTTTAGTATGTTTAGTATCCGTTGTGTTAATAAGGCTCCGTTGTATGGTTTGTTTATTTGGGGAATCTCTGAAATTTGACAATCTTTGAACATATTCATTTATTTAATAAAGTGAACAGAGATATTCCGGTTTACAACTAACAATGATTATCTGCTCGTTTTACCAGATAGTAGATATTGCCATAACATACAGTTGTATCGATCGATTTTGCTAGCTATGTTTTAGCATTAACGACATAAAGCAGATCAATATATGATGCATTGTTTTTAAATTATACGCTGTTTAATGACCGACTAACAACTTTAATACAAGTTGTGTTTAGCAAGAGATTTTTTAAACTGCGCCTTTCTTTGGGGCTCGGCCTTTAACTGCAGCACTACATAAACGATTTTGTTATGTGGACACTTTTAACAGTAACCAACAAATATAATCCAATGCAATATTAACTGACATATTAGTTATATTTAAACAAGGCTTTGACAGTGTTGCGAGCTTGACAAGAGTCTCCTTTGAAAACTCATATGAAAAAAAGAGCTCATGACCCTCAAATTGCCTTTTATTTGTAAACTTGTACACCTTACACTTGAATTATTTTTCATGAAATCACATGTCCAGTTAGCACGGTAAAATTCTAACATATGGGAAGAAATAATGTCCACGACCTTGTCTATAAGATGTGAAGTAATTAGTACCATAACTGTGTTTATGAGATCGGAAGAAGTGAGATCCTTGATTGTTTATAGGAGATGGGAAGTAATAAGTACCATGATAATGTTTGTTTGATGTGAAGTAGTTAGCACTATGAATGTGTGTATACGATGGCTAGTAAATAGTACCATGACTGTGTTTATGAAATTTGAAGTATTTAGTACCATGAGTGAGCACGAACACAGACAGATTAACGGAAAATCTCCAAAACAAGTTTTATTATAATATCGTACGTACTGTTTTGTTAGAACAATGTTTACTTTTGTTCTATTTTAAGTAACAGTGTCCTGACATTTGATATGTGGAGAACAATAACGATGAAAGATTATATTATATTCACTATGCCCTTTATAAGTACACCGAGTTTCATCCCTGTACTTTTTAAGAAACCGCAAGATCCAGTTTTTCGAAGAGACGGACAGACATGACGGACAGATTTTGACCCCTTGTGTCATCAGTTTGCGTAATGCCTTCACTTTGAACAAGGAACGTTTCAAAGTGTAAAATTTGGTAAGAAGGAAATTATATACATGTTCTGCGTAATCAACAAAATAATTTCCACGAATAAATAAAAAAATATGTCACTTACATAGTTGCTGTCCTTTAAAAATTAGCTTTCACAGCCGCAGACGTTCCTTTCTGTATACGAATATAAACTCAAAACCGTCGTCGCTATAATAAATTATTGATCACATGAGTATTGATTTTGCGTCTTATCGCGTCAAAGTTATAAACTCTGCCATAAAGATAGATTTAAAGGCAAGCGGTCCGCTTTATATTTTCAGGATATAAATCATAATTTAATACATACATGCAAACAAACCAACCACGCGAGTGAAGTATGATATCACAAGCCAGCAATTTGAACAGCTATAGTTAGACTATATTGATTATTGGCTAATCTTACACAATTACTGCGGCTAAATTCCAATATCGTGCACTTTGAATAACCAAATGTTTCAATCTGTATGAGATGAGGTAATCATATTTTGTAACATCAGATAAATCAATTTTGTTTCGGTTGTTACCGAACCGTGTTCTTTTCAAAGTAAACATGTCGATGCAACAATTTTGCATCCGTACAGGAAACCATGATTAACACGCGTTAAAACAATAAAAAGTGATACGGGTGTCAAAAAAACCAGCAGTTCATAAATAATACTGTCGAAACATTAACTCGACTCGTAAAGCGTTTTAACAAATTATCGTTGAATTCATTACGCAACAGTTAATGTTTTGTTGAAATCTCAAATAAGCATACTTATCCCCACACATTTTGAAAAAAAGGTAGGGATATTGTGGTTATCTCCGCCGTCCGTCCGTCCGTCCGTCTGTCTGTCTGTCCGTCCGTCCTTACCAATATCTCCTACTACACTATTAGCACTAGAACCTTGAAACTTACACACATGGTAGCTATGAGCATATGTGCGACCCTGCACTATTTGGAATTTTGATCTGACCCCTGGGTCAAAAGTTATGGGGGTTGGGTGGGGCCGGGTCAGAAATTATCACTCATTTGTTTAGGTTATTTTACATTTACTTCTTCATTTCTACACCGATTCACTTCAAATGGATACTGGAACTCTCTTATGACAATACGGTCAATCTGAACCATGCATGGCCCATTCCTAACCCTGGGGCGCCCCGCCCACATAGACCATGGGGCGCCCCGCCCACATAGACCACACCCACCAAAAATTGCCATTTACTATAATTTCTTCATTTCTACACGGATTCACTTCAAATTGATACTGAACTTCTCTTATGACAATACGGTCAATCTCAACTATGCATGGCCCCATTACCAACCCTGGGGCGCCCCGCCCACATAGGCCACACCCACCAAAAATTGCCATTTACTATAATTTCTTCATTTCTACACGGATTCACTTCAAATTGATACTGAACTTCTCTTATGACAATACGGTCAATCTTGACTATGCATGGCCCCATTACCAACCCTGGGGCACACCTAGGTCAAACATTCGGTGTGGGGATACGCGTCGGCCTCTGCCGCGCCATTTCTAGTTCAATTTGTAATCCGAAACACACTCCCGAATGTTAATGTCAACACGTTTGTAATCCGAAACACACTTCCGAAGGTAAATGTTAACTCAACGTTAACAGATTCTTGCTTCTAATAACAGTGATAATTTATTTCGTGTTGACTCTTTGTCTCAATAAAAAGGGCGTGAAAATTATGCGGCATGTACAACGTTGTGTCATTTGCATAGAAAGCGTAGGTGTAATGAGCGTTGTTTAAACAAGCACACATCACGTCAGGGGATTTACGCATGTTCAGTGGCAATATTTCCTCAAATCTATATATAGTCACTTATGCCGAAATTTAGTTGATACTAAAGAAAAATGGCAAAGTTTGTGTTAAAATTTTTTATAGAGCACTTTTATCGTCAATATTTACCAGAAGGATTTTACTTTCTATGCGGGAAAGTTTTAAAACAATACAAAAATATATCTTTTTTATCCCACTTTTACAGCGAATTCGGTTGATTAAAGCCCCGTTGATTAAATTTCTGCTTTAATACACGGCACGAAATGACGTCATTTTTTTTGACAAAATGACGTCATAAATCCAGCTAATGATCCAGTTAAACTAATTTTGTTTAAATAAAAAGATTTACTGAATAAAAAGTGGGATAAGTAGAATAATAGGTATTTTACTCGCCAAGGCTCGTGCTTTTTGTTTTCTAAGCCTCGCATGATAAACCTGATCTATAATCAACACTAACCCATTATTCTCTATATAAATGACTGTTAAGCTTGAGTTTTTAGCGCAATAAATGACGTCTTTTGACGCTGTTTTTCTTAGAGTTATTACGCACCAGAGAACGTCAATTGACACGTTAAATTAAAAAAAAAACATAGTTAGGAGGGGACACCCCTCCCAAACATGTAAAATTTTAGTAAATATAATATTGAAAACACTCTTATTCTCAATTTTGAAGCATTTGTTACCATAACAACATCAACACTAATTTCCCGATTTTAGTTTAAACACTTTCCCAATCCAAAGGACCTGGCCCATTCCGAAAATGGTGAAAAAAAACAACACTGCATGATAAAATAACGAAAGACGGGTAATATTAACCCAGTTAGATCCTAACTGCTGTATACACCTAAAGTGAAAGTAGAAGAATAGAAGCAGTGTATACTCCAACGAAACCATAAATTGAATTTGTTTATTTGTTGATCAATTTATTTTCTCTGGCTCCCCTACCCCAGCACTTCTTTAATACTCATTCTGTAGTTTTATATTGCATGACATTTTGATACATGCTTTCATCTGAAATGTATTTAAAATTATAACTTTTGAAAAAAAAGGAAGCTAGATTTCAATTTTAATATTATGTTTACAACGCTAAGAACATATATTTCATAGTGCAGCACTTTTCACAAAACTTTAAAATATCAGATTTATGTTTAATCATTTGCAATTAACCAATGTTTTAATTTTAAAATTGTAAACAAACAGTTACTTACCTATGACCTCAAAGCCAGTAAACCACAAATTTGGCACAGATAATTGAACGACGGATTTAGGCTTACAACAACAAGATAATTCATCTGTACTACGGATCCTGGGTAACAATGATCCATATATGAAAAACTATTACCTTATTTTTTTTCCTGTGTACATAGTATCAATTTTTTGTTAATTTATTTTTTACAACAAAATGTTTTCATCTTTGGCCAGATCAGGCCATTAGCTACGTTCAACTTCAACGAGATACTCTTCAACGCCTCAATGACATCTACTGAAGAGGACTAAAAACTGTGCAAATGTAGAGTGCGGAGTGCTTCTTAAAAAACGAATAAAATAGCGTTCGCCAACGTATAATACCCTGTTCAACTGGCCTACAACTCTAGGCACGAGCACTGGCAGCGGCCAGGAACACTTGCAGCGGCCAGACGGCAGACTTGAATGCGTCCAGGCTCGGGGCTGTCACTACTGCGGTGGGCAAGGAATTCCAGATATATACTGTCCTGGATTAAAACGAGCGTTGATATGCGGTACGTGAGGTTAGTGGAGGGATGAAGATTTGAGAGTTGCTTCGTCTTGTTGATCTGACTATGGAACGGTCTGGTAGATATGTAGCTGGTACGGCAACAAGACCATAAACAACCCTGTAGAAAAGTACCAAGTCAAATCATGTCTACGTTGTTGTAAAGTCTGCCAATTGAGTTCATTGATGATTGATGTTACACTATCCGGCTGGTATGGGTTGAAAGGCTTGTTCGCTACGAATCTGGCAGCATTACGTTGTACTTGTTCGATTTGTTTCTGTTGAGTTGTTTGTTTCTGAGTAGGATTCCAGATGGTTGAAGAATATTCCAACTTTAGTCTTACTAATGCTTGATAAGCTTCTCTTTAACAAGTTTAGGGTATTTGTTAAGGTTTCGTTTAATAAATCCCAAAGTTTGTGAAGCCTTTCCAGTTATTGTTTCGATATGAGTGTCAAATTTCAAGTTGTCGTTCAATTCAACGCCTAAATATGAATGATGGTCTACAGTTTCTAAAGTTTCACCACTCATAGTATAATCATAGCGTTCTTTGTTGGATGTGTTGGAGATATTTATTATTGCACATTTTTTCCCATCGAATTCCATCTGCCATGACTTACTCCATTCTACAAGTTTATCAAGATCTTGCTGAAGTTTCTCTTGATCGGCTGGAGATTTAATTACACGATAGATTACACAGTCATCTGCAACTAGTCGTACTACGAAGGAAATGTCATAAGCAATATCATTAATGTACAATAAAAACAAGCAGGGGCCGAGGACAGTCCCTTGGTGTACTCCTGATGTTACACTGGATGTTTCTGATGTGGCGTCCTGTACAACAACTTTCTGGGTCCGATCTGCTAAGAAACAGTTAATCCATCGCTTGGTGTCATTGCGTATTCCAAAAAATTCCAACTTGGATGACAAACGTTGGTGAGAGACCTTATCAAAGGCCTTCGAACAGTTCAAAATGACCATATCTATCTGTTCACTGGAATCCAGGTGTTTAGCGATATCATCTGTGGTTAAGAGCAACTGTGACTCACAAGAACGTTTCTGTCTAAATCCATGTTGATTTTCAGACAGGATGTTATAAGAGTCTAAATGTTTCATGATGCTGGAGACGACATTATGTTCAAGCATGTTTGATGCGACTGAGGTCAAGGACACAGGCCTATAATTTGCAGGTTTAGAACAATCCCCATTTTTTTAAAATTGGAACGACATAAACAGTTTTCTAGTCAGATGGTACGACTCCCGTGTCAAGAGAACGTTGAAAAATGCACATCAAGATTTCAGCCACAATTTCATAGTTTCGTTTCAGAATATAATGGTAATTTTGTCCGGTCCAGTTGCCTTTTTCTCATTTAAACGCTTAACACTGTTACTGACTCCTTTGAGGGTAATTTGTATTCGCTCCATGGGTCTGTGAGGAAATGGTCCTTTGCTGAGAATATTGTCAAGATTTTCTTTTGTAAATACCAAAGTAAACTGTTTATTTAACATTTCAGCCTTATTCTGGGATGTATCACCTATGGTGCCTTCATGTTTCAACGTACTTATCACAGCTGCATCCTGTTTCCTGAATTTTCATCTTTTATTCATCATTTCATTCATCAATTAATGTGTCGTCATCGACAATATACTACATACTGTATACATTTCAAACGTGATCATAATTTCAATTTCTAAATAGCGGTAATCACCAGTCAATATGTCTCTGATTATCTTTTGGCGAATCTCAGTTGTAGTTATTTTGACAAATGGGTTTAGTCCGTCGGCCGTTCCGCCGCTTCTCTATACCGTCTCTGTTTTTAATACAAGGGAAGCTACCTTTACACAAAAATATTGATAATGGAACGAGTTGCCTCCTATCCATGCCTTCATTAATATGGACCATATGTGGAGTGTGCACATTACTTCAGGTTGTTTCTGACTGAGCAAAATTATTATGTTCTAATTTTGTTCTTGAAAACAAACAACAACAGTTCTTTATAAAAAATACAAAATCAAATATAAAATGTAACAAACCAGTGGTTTAATAATTAAAATATCACAAAATAATAAAAATGTGTGGCAAAGTTGTCTTGTCAATGTTGTGTTTGTACCGAATTGCCAGTAGACGCTCCTGAAATTAGATGTAAGTCCAAATATCTATTAATACAGACAGACAGACAGTTTATTCAGACTTATACAACACTACATCGTTTTCATACTCAAATACAAACATTATTTTCTGTCACGTGAATACGAATAACAGCATAACATTATGTGATATAAAAGTAAATTAAAAATACAAATACAAATAAACACACTTTATGACAAGAACACATAAATTCTATCGAGGGATGATGCAATCTATTAATGGGCAATATTTAGGATCGTATTTCTTATAACTAAAGCTTCTTTGATATACATTGTATTTACATACATTTGAAATTACTAATCTATCACATTAAACTAATAACTTGTGGGTGGTACACGCGCTTCTCAGCAGCATGTGACTTTCCGTCCCCGACAGCATGTGAGTTTGGTTGGTGGTCAATATACCGCACAGGTGGGGTTTCCTCTGGGTGATCCGGATTTCCCCAATACAGCATAAGACCACTCCAATTTGCCTTTCCCACTTCACGTCGCACGTGAAGCTATGATGACTTGTGCGCATGCGCGGGTTAACTGAAGTTTCGTGTTCTCCCACGTGACGCATATTGCCTACAGAAAAAGAGGAAGAAGTGCCTAGAGTCTAAAGAGCATGATATGTTTGATATTGATGTTAATTTGTTATTTCTAAATAATGTAGCTTTTTGTGCTCATTGTTAATAAATCGATTATTCATTCACATTTCATTTCGCTCATTATATGTCTATTTCTGAAACTAAGAAATTAAAAAAATGTAATCCACGCTTTCGAACGTTTACTAATTTAGTATCAGATTTTTTTGGTCACATTTTTAATACTTATATAAGTTAATTTAAATTGAAATATGTGCTTCAATTTTTAAGTATTCGATGTACATGCATGTATTTAAATGTAATGCTCCATTGATACAGCGCGAAATTAACCAATGAACAACCAAATGGTCGACGAACAATAACCGCGCGCACACAATATATACCTCCTAGCAAAGTTCCCGTGCATCCGATCTCGCCGGAAATGTTGTGCCTGTCCAGGAGCAGGCCGAACACGAAATCCAAAAAATCATCTGTCATTGTTTTTATCAGCGCGTTCATTGTGAACACGTACTTCCGGTTGTCCGAGTCCGTCATGCCGTTGACGTAGTCGGAGAACGCCGAGATGTTCCGACTCGAGCAGTATCGACCGTAGACGCTTATAAAGGGGTAAATAGTCTGGTAAAACGAAATATTCTTTGGACCAAAGTGATTTAACGCTAATATCATTGACCCGTTATTGGTACTTTTTTGCGCGGCTCTAGACGAAAATATTACGTAGCCGCCCCATTCTGGCGCCAACTGTGACGTCAGTACGCGGTCAAAGAGTTGAATGACTCTCGTTACAATATGACCGCCATTATCGTCATAGAAAGGCGCACTGCAGTATACTGACACGATTTCTGAGTCGAGATGCAGTCGAAACGTGAACGACGTCCCGACCCCGGACGACGCACCGCCACCTCCTCTTACGGAAAAGAAGATGTCCGTGTTTGATGACGTCATCTTCTCGCCGGAAACGGGATCGACGATGGAAGTTGAGTTTGCATCGGCGTAGACGAGACTTCCGTTTGCAGCGACGAGCTCCACCTGGCGAAAACGTTTAACTTATAATCAGTTTTACTTCTCGAATTTAAATGTGCGTGTCAATTAAGCCATTTCAAATTATGATTATTTATAAACGAAGCTGTATTTTCAGTATTAGATTACGCCGTTAGTGTTGTTTTGCTCCCTGATTTACAGTGTTTTTTTTTTAAATCCGTGACAAGAAGTTATAAAATTGTCATTTCGGTAATCTGTGAAAAAAAGTCCCTCTAAAATAATAACAATGTCTGGACTAATGCAAAGCTAATGGTTTAAGTAAGCCTAATAATGTTTATAAGCATTATTTTCTACTGATATCAATTGTAAATGCAGTAAATGCAGTAAAATGTAGTTAGCTAGTTTCGTTATATATATATATACGCGCCCGTGTTTGAATGTCTGTGAGATAAAAAAAACTATTTTACACGTCATGTGTACACGCACTTGTATACGCGTACGACTCAGTTGAATCCCCATACTTCGCGCTCCGCTATGGGATCCGTTTTACCAACCATCGTCGGTCATTATTATTTATATTACGATAGAATGTTTAGATGAATCATAAATCCAAGCACCAAACATCAATGGCTACGTAATTTCAGTAACTTTATTAATTGTTTTGGAGGATTGCTCTGATAGTTCAGGAACATTGCCCATCAAAGTATATTTGTATTTGTTTTTAGCTGCATAAGTCGTAACTTAATCTTGTCGCGCGATCTTTAATAAGACAATGCCCCAGGCCCCAGAATACGGAGTATTAAAACATAAGCTATGACCCGTACCTAGTTGAACAACCTTCTCCATGTGGTTCCGGTTTGCACCGTAACTTCCCCCGCCTCATTGCGACCGGAAGTTAAATTGAAAGTAATTCCCTGTAGACGAGACAGGTTTATTTGCAGCGTACCGTCCTTGGTAGATCTACCGATATAATCTTGCCCAGACGACTTCACACTTATTTGCAACTTGTATCGATTTCCGAAGTTCACACTTTTGATNGGCAGACAGACAGACAGACAGAAGACATGTTTTCGCCATTGTTCCTATGTGCTAATCAAATTGTGTTATCATTTTAAGTTTAAATTCAGGGTGTAAAGCTTCAGTGTTTACTATGCGAATACTACAAAATATGTCAGATGACGAGGTGGCCGAGTGGTTAAGGCGATGCACTGCTAATGCATTGGGGTCTCCCCGCGTGAGTTCGAATCTCATCCTCGTCGATCACTTTTGACAACTTGTATGATATTATTTTTCCAAAGCTCGAACACCACTGTGGTAGATTTTTTAGGCAAATCTTAAAAGTACCGAGCAAACACATCCGGGAACTCATAATTGTCTAATATGGGCCCTCGAAATCGAAATGTCGGAAATCCGGTCTCTCCTGCATGGTAGTTTGGTTCTCAGTCTGTTTCAGAACAGGCTGTTCGATGCTCGCACTATACTTCTGTGCTATTGACTATTCACTAATATTGTCATAACCAAATCAGACGTATGGTGGCTGATTTCTGCCATATCGTTTTTTTGTGGTGTCGTTTGTCGAGTTCCAAGCCGCAAAACCGCACACGAATGAACGACACATGTCACGCCTGTCGTTTCTGCAGATGTATTAGTCATTTTGTCGAGTTAAACCCGGTCGGGTTTTAAAGGCGAACACACACCGACACGCCAAAGCGATACTGTCCTTCATTTGCGCCGCTTCGGGTACAACCGTTGCTCTGACATATTGTCGCCCTTTAAACTTGACAACACGCGCGTGTGTGTACCGGTATTTCGAAATTTATGAGGTCCTTCTGCGCATAAGGCCGCATTATTATAGCTGCAATGTCCAGCTATTTAGTGTTTACTGAGAGAACAATTCAGTTTTGGTGTTGTCTTGTGTTTTGGGAGGACCAGAATACCCGGATGAAAGCACAGCTATCTGCCTTATCATGAACAAATGAAAGCACAGCTATCTTCCTTATCAGGAACAAAAACGCAGAAAACCCGGTCTTTCAGTTTTAAAAAGTACATACAAACACCTTGAAAGTTCATTCGTTTTGACTGTACAAACTCGGAACGACCGACGTGACCTCAATGTTGCAAAACGTAACGTGAACTTGTTTTGCTTAAAACTGTATATGCCCGGGATTCGATCATTAATCTTGTGAAACTTTTGTTAAAAAATGATAATGTTTTAATTACTTTTTTTCGCTTATGTAGGATTACCTAAAAATACCACTATACATTATCATGTTTAGCGTTTTAGTTTATAAAAACAGTTGTCAGACAGTTGTTCCAAATCGTCGCTTAGACACCCCGAAACATCCCCATTACCGGTATGTAAAATTGAACCATGTGGTAGCCTAGACACGTGTCCGCATTTCCAATAAGAACATTTTTTCCACAAAATGTCAGAAAAAATCTTAAACCTGGTGTCAACGTCTATGATATCGGCAAGCGTATTACGAACCAACTCATTTGTGAGGTTTAATTGTAAGAAACCACACAGGAAAAAAATGGACCAGTACCGTTGACTGCTTCAATGTTAATATTTGTTCACATGGACATTACATTGTATGTGGATTTAATAATTTATATGAGCCTCGATCTGTGAAAGGCGGTTTAATGCTTGTGCGTAAAGTGTCGTCCCAGATTAGCCTGTGCAGTCCGCACATGCTTATCAAGGACATCACTTTCCGCTAAAACTTGTTTTTTTTGTCAAGAATAGTCTTTCTTAAAACGAAAAATATCATAAAAGCGGAAATTGTCGTCCCTAATTAGCCTGTGCGGTCTGCACATGCTAATCTGGGACGACAATTTACGCACATGCATTAAACCCTCTTTTCACAGGGCGAGGCTTATTTATATGTATGCTAGGAAGTAACCTTGTCGAATTGTACTAATTGATCCATTGGTCATGGGTTTTGCCTCGTGCGATACCTTTTAACAGTGAGTGGACAGATCACAGCAGCATTCTTATCTCTTACAAAATATATTGAAACATGGGTGGTTTGTTTAGGTGAGGTTATTCGTAAGATGTTGTCCTTTTACAGAGAATATAGTTGCGTTTAAGTGAGGTTATGTGTAACTTCTGTGTCATTTTTGTGGGAAGAGGACGTTGATGCAACCCGGTTTACTACTTTATATTCATATTTCTATTAAATGAAAACGTTCATTCAGCTCTACAGTACGTAAGTTGTTCATGATCCCATCGGTTTCAGTATAAAGATCGTATAAACAGAACAGAACAGATTCAATCTTTAAAGCAATTTAGAATGCCTGTTTCATGAGTGCTCGATAACGTGTACATTAAATTAGTATTTATATATTTATTTTTTTTAAGCAGAGCGTCAACTGCCAGTGACTGTGTATACCTAATCAAGCCTATTGGTTGAAACATGTACGGGGGGGGGAACCTTCTTTGGTACGAAAGTTCCCGAAGCCGTTTTGATGGAGAAACAGTTGGCAGAGTATCGCGCCAGGAAGAAAAAAGAACGTCTGCTAGAAAACAAGGCCGCTTTTGGAGGCTGGTTTTCAAAGAAACAAGGGCCAGTTCATGTTGCCGTAGAAAAACGTGGTGACACAACAGAGGTGACGTGTTTTGGCCGACGTTCTAAGTTGTATATTATTTCGGACTTCTGTTTATTCGGATAGTTTTTTTAGAATGAACGCTGAATCTGTATCATCCGAGTTGCATGGCCTTGTAGGGCATAACGCTGATACGCTGAACGCTGATATTCAATTTAGTTTTTTAAGCCATAATTTCCTGGCAGGAAATAGACTATTATTAATTTAGTTTTATTCATTCCCACATTAAAAGGCAAAAAGAAAATGTTGGATGTTACTTTTTTTATTTTCAGGAAGGTGCCACTGTTCTAATTGAACCAGGGACAAACTATGTAGAGCCCCAAGTAGCAGTAGGAAAGCCAGATGACTGGCAGAATTCAGCTGTTGAAACTACTGAAATCAATGATTGGAAGAAATACACACGCATCACACTGAAAGTCTTGCTCTGGGGTTTCCTTTGGAAGTACTTCATATCAATAGGCTTTGGAGCAGTTTATTTCATAGTCTCTTGTTCGTTTCTGATGTACATCAACACCAGCACTGGTCCAAGGTTAGGAAATCGGTTAAGTGCTTACTCAGTATTCAATCGCAATCAAGAGCGAATCGACGGAACATTTACAGCTGAGCAGTTTGAAAGTCAACTTAGGCACGGCACATTGAAATAATCAGAATCTCAGATTTTACTTCCTCATATGGTAGTAAATATCTAGTACCATATATATTGTTATTTTTATTGTACACACATCTGTGTGGTTGTACTTAATATTATTTGTTGGTTTTGTTAATTCGATTTCATACAGCTGAATATTAGATCTGTTAAAAATGAATCTGAGTATGTTTTCCCGGCACTATTTGTATTTTGTTTTGTTAATGATTGTTGTGATGACAGTGCTTGCGAAAAATGGCAAAGACGAAAAGGAGCAAAAACTAGTACCTAAAGAAGTGGTTGTAGTAGGTGGAGGTATGGCAGGCATGGCTGCAGCGAGAAGACTAGTGAAGTCTAAAACTGTCAATGTACATGTATTTGAGGCAAGAAAGGATCGTTATGGCGGTCGAGTCTGGACCCATCGTGATCTTGCACGTGGCGTGAGAGGCGTTGATGTAGACATCGGAGGAATGTTCTTGAATGTTAAAGCTAAAAACAACCCACTGGTAAAGCTCGCTGAAGAATTTGAATTAGAAACTAGAAGCTCTGGTTCACTGCAAGTAAGAATTTTCGATGGCGAAGATAGAAAGGTTTACTCCGGTGTTAACGCTACAGATTTGTACAGAGAAGCATTCCAAATAATCATAAAAGCTATGCAGGATGTGCATTATAAATCTGACATATCCATGAGTCAATTGGCCACAGAAGCTATACAGATGGCCTACGAACAATCAGACAAGTCTAAAACTGCTCCTCCGTTTCCGAGAGAAATTCTTGAGCCACTTATAAGGTCATTTCCAACCGTGATGCTGCAGAATTTTTCATCCAAATTCTATGAAATTCAAACAGACTTTGGCTGGGATACGATCATCGTTGATGGCATTGGATCCCTTTTGGACCGAATAGTGAGTGGAAGTTCAGGCTCGGAGCCGCCCCTGAAGATACAGCTCAACAAAGTACTGAGAAACATTGAAGTAGATAACAAAAGGAAGAAAGTGATTATAAGAACAATGGACAAGAAACAAGTGCTAGCTGATGCAGTGGTTATAGCTTTACCATTAGGAGTCCTGAAGTCGGATGCTCTATGGTTTGAACCTCGTCTTCCAGAAAAGTTTGCAAAAGCTTTAGATGAGATTGGAATAGGTTATTCAGGGAAGGTTATCGTAGGATTTGACGAGGCATTCTGGCCTCAAGAAATTGGAACATTTACCGCTTGCTCAAACACTGCTAAAAATGGTTTCCTACAGACTTGGTTTAATGCTTACAGGCTAAGCGGTAACCCTTATCTCCATGGCAATATCTTTGGTGACGAAGCGAAAGTTTGGGAAACCAAACCAGAAACTGAGCTTAAATCTGCAGTGTTAAAAGTCCTAGGAGAAATGTTTGGTGACGACATTGTGAATGCACGGAAAGTAACCTCATTTGCATTTTCCAAATGGTCCACAGATGAATTTTTCCAAGGCTCTGTATCCTATGCAAAAGTTGGGAACACAAAGGACATGTGGGAAACACTTCAAGAGCCTGTTTGTCCATATATATATTTTGCTGGGGCGTACACAGAGTCAATTGGGCATGTCGATTCACTACATGGTGCGTTCAATTCCGGTATCAGAGCTGCTGAACAGATCCTAGACAATTTCTGTGCAAAACAAGCAAAGCCCATGTCGAAAAAGCCGCCTTCTAAGAAGCCTATAAAAGGGAATGTGACAATGAAAAAAGATGAACTTTAATCAACAATTATTGTAAACAATATTTGTAATTACCAGTATACATGAATAGTTGTGTATTTAAATATTGGTGCATAAACATTTTACGTGCATAGAAAAATATCATTTAAGTTAGGAATTTTAATTTCTGCAGAAATGTTTTTGATGCAAGTAAATTGCAATTTTCAAATTTTTGACTGAAACAAATGATCTGAATTTTCAGTTTTTACATTAGAATTTTTTATTTGCAACCTCTTCATTTTCCAAGCCAGTGGTTTTAAAATTACATTAACTTAAAGTCGTGTAGGTGTGTATAAGGTTTATGAAGTAATTCTATAGAGCAAATCTTAATTTTGAAATTTACTATTTTGCTTTATTTATGTTGCCTGGTTTTAATGAAAACATGGACATCATTGAAATCTAATTTGCAAAAAGAATAATTACTATGTACATTATTTTGTGACTTGACATCTGTCACATGTTTAGCTACTAGCGTCGTAACAGATCAACTTAGCAATAATTTCCTGTATGTAAATATTGTAGTGACATTTACAACTATAATAAGACGTTTAATTTGAAAGTGTATTTGTTTTTTCACATTTTTTGTAAATTAAACTTATTTACTGTTTTTAATCCAATTCATGAAAACAGTTGATACATTTTCAATTATAGAGATACCATCTTTTGTGTTTTGGGTTTCTGTATAAGTATCTTCTAATTTGTAATTGTTAAATATGCCTCTTAACACACTCCTGTGACATCACATAATATGTTAAATTATAAAACAAACCTTAAAGGGACCTGCTCACTGATTAATTAATTGGCAATTTTCAAACAATGCTATAATTTGAATAATACACCCGATAAAGAAACAACACTGAATCATAGATTTTTTTAAAAATACATTTTTGTTTACTAGTTATAATCATTACTAACCCAACACTATTGAATAATTTGTATTGTTTCTGTGTTTGTCTTTAAAATTTGTGACAACTCATGGATTGTTGTTATTAGGTATAAAATACTTGGTGCAATATAACAGTACAATAGATAAAGGCAATAGCCTTTTAATTGAAAGGATCCTGGCTCGAATATTGTTGGTGCCAACTTTTTATTCTTAAATTCTTTTCTTGTTATACTTAAGATTCTGAATTCAAATCTATAAATTTAAGGCATTTAATGACAAAATCTGTGTACTAGACTCTTAAAATTCAAACACGCTTTTGATGAAGATAATTTAGAATCTAAAATGGCAAACCATGAAGATTTTTGTTGGTAACTAACTTTTTTTCTTTTTTTTTCCTGAATAAAATGTTACATCTATTATTTGTTTGCCTTCACCTATACATGTTTAATTGTTATGATGTGTAAGTTAATTTAATCTGTTACTGCTAACTTGCATAAAATTCCGCTTCACTTTTCCGATTTCATAGAAATCCTGATAGCTGGTTGTTGGTAAATATTTGGGTATTTTATAGCAAGTAATATAGTACGAAAACATGACCTTCTGGTTATGCACAAATATTGTTTATTAAAGTACCGTTTGTTTATAAATGATGAACGTGTGATACATTGTTTCTAACGGACATTCTACCGATAAAGTTTAAAGAAGGCAGCAGTGAACTCCGTAAAATAATAATTTGGTCATTTAAAAAAATTGATCGTATAGTTCTATGCACGCGATAGTTGGTGATGCTCAGAAGTGAATCTATTAATTAAATTCCGTACCAAGCATCTATAGCAGTAAATTCCATTCACACAGAGCGCTTTCAAACATACTGATGATTAACCCTTTGCATGCTGGGAAATTTGTTGTCTGCTAAAATGTCGTCTGCTGAATTTCTAAAATACTATCAGAATAGCAAACAGTTTGGATCCTGATGAGAAGCCATGTTCTGTGAAGTCTCATCTGGATCCAAACTGTTTGCAAAGGCCTTCAAAATCCGGTTCCAGCGCTCAAAGGGTTAAATGCATGTCTTTCTTGTAAATGACATTGGTTTCAGGAAAATAAGTCCTCTACTTTCAATATAAATCAAATGATGCCCCTTTAAATTGCATTGAATTATTGGTAGGTGGACTGGGGCTCTTAACAGTTTTCATTCATAAATCCATTTTTTCATTCATAAATCCATTGAGTTGCTCCAGATCGTATTCAGGACCCGTGACTATGCATATTCATGACTTTAATTAGTCTTTTAATCTTAAATATCAAACCATCGGAATTCACTGCTCAAAGATTACAAACATTCTCATGTATTAATTCATTTCCATTCTTGATAGAAACTTTAACAGTTGGACCCACAAGTTGGCCAAGTTTTGATTAATACAAAAATCTTTCCATATTGTAAAGTACTGAAATATTGGTATTTAAAATAAACATAAGGCCTGTAAAGTCCTCTTTAAGTCAATGGGTTTGAAGAGGTATTCTTATCAGTACAAGTATTTCTGGAACGGCAATATACAATATTGTTTCCAAATAATTCATACTGAAATACTATGAGAAAGCACGCATATTTCAATACAATATTGGTAAAGTATTGCAGCACTAATTTCTGTCCGCATCAGTGGTGTTGTAAGACAGTTTTATCAACAAGAATAAATAGGACTTCCCACATTTATTTTTACAGTTCATATTTTAAACCAACAATGTGCCATAACAACATAATAACTAACTCATATAAATAAGACTATTATAGCACAATGTACATGTATGGTATGTATTGTTACTCCGTATGTACAAGATAAACATTATTCAAGATGCAAACATAACATGGTTATCATTAGATGTGGCATAGTTCCAGTTCCACATACAGCTGACAAGACAATAATTAGCAGAAATATGTAGAATGTATATTGTCAAAGCAAACCTGAATGGTATTCTGAAACTACAGTATATTTTGAATTCAATGATCACTGCAGCAATAACACATTGTAAAAGTAATCACAATTTTATGTTCTTGCAACATTACAAAACGGTTAACATTCAGGTTAAAAATTTATTGGTTTAAAATTACAAGACAGAAACAAACCAATGTTTATTTGCATGGTATAATAGTAATCTACAGGACCATTGTATTTATTACAGAAACATAATTTACAGCTTTGAAAGCATCATTATAAATACGTTTATATATTCAGATATATATTCAGATAATTGATAATGTATATTTTCCTATATTTTAATATATAGAGGTAAAAGTATTAATCTGTTTAACAGCTTGTTGACAGGTATGTATATGAAAGCAAAACTGACAAACCTATACATAAACAGCTTGAATTTATTGGTCTATTAAAATTGAGCGTTTCAAAAACGGAGTACTTTCAAAAGCAGCACAAATAAAACAGCAAAGAAAACACTTTTCGAACATTAGAGTTTTCTTTAATAACAATAGAAGGTCAAACTGAGTAAATAAATGCTAAATAATGTGCTTAAAGCAGATTGATAAATATTCACAAAATCTTATTACTAGAATCTCATACACATGACTACAGCAAGCAGATATTCAAGACAGCTTCTAAAAAACAAAATATAATATGGTATCTTAAAAGGCAGTTATTATCTGAAATCACATAATTGTGCAGAAAACAACAAACAACTTGAAAGCTTGCACATTGTTAAGCCTCACTTGGTACATGCAACTCGTACACAATTATTCCAAGTTCAACAGTTTCTAAACATTTCAAAATACTTTTGGTTATATAGAATTTTTAAAATTATGTTGTGGATAAGGTGTCCACCTTGCAACCACAGGGATCCCCACTCAAAAAGCATTCACATGATTTTCCTAAAGACACAAGTACTGGTTCTTTTCATAAAACGGACTCCACAGTGTCTATATATATATGCCCAAGCATTTTGCTGCTATCATTAATAGGTTGAAACAAAATATATTGGTATCTCTCCATGTGGAAATGTGCTCATTCATTCAAGCTAAATAACCCATATATATGACAATGTTACTTGTCTCTATATGGCTTGGGCTATCATACAATAATAGGTCTATCTAAAAATTAAATGTATTGATACATCTCGGTGTATTATTGTGCCCAGAAATTAATGCTGATCTATCTATTTCACTTTAAATGTGAGCCTTCAAGGCCTATCAGCTATCATCGTTGCTGTAGGTCATTGACTTCTTAGCATCGTCTATCAGCAACTCTAGTTTCCTGTACTGCTCCAGGCTGTGGCAATCAACATGGTACTGGACCATCTGCAAACAAAACTCAAAATTGTTGCGCATTTTAATATTGGCCGCGCTCTGTGAAAAGGGGATTTAATGCATGTGCATGAAGTGTCGTCCCAGATTAGCCTGTGCAGTCCACACAGGCTGATCAGGGACAACACTTTCCACTTGTATGATATTTTCTGTTTGAAGAAAGTCTCTTCTTAGCAAAAATCTAGTTTAGGCGTAAAGTGTCATCCCTGATAAGCCTGTGCAGACTGCATGGGCTAATTTGGGACAACACTTTACGCACATACATTTAGCCGCCCCATTCACAGAGCGAAGTTTACATGTTAACATAAACATCATCTGCCAGACATCCATGTTTGTCCAAGATTTGAATTTACACAATGATAACCATGCACTTTTATTTTATCACTGAATAATAATGCCATATTCGTTCAACTCCAACAAATTATTTAATTACGACCATCTGCAGGTTAAATCTACAGAACATAAAGAGTGAACAAACTTTTATTTGTTTTTATGCCTAGTTGACCTGAATATTAATATGATTTATTAAGTAATGTTCCAATAGAAATTCCCATTAACAGAGCATCGTATGTAAAACACGCTCGGGGCAGAGTCGAATTTATGCGTTTGAACAGTTTATCAAATGCATACCAAAGAGCATGTAAGTAAGTTTGTGTTGCGCTTGTTATCCCTGATTAATGGTGATTAATCCTTAAATTCTTTTTACAATAGCTGAGGATGAGTTTTTAGAGGCAACAGGCTGGAGAAATAAACTGCATGAAAAGAAATGCTATATATCAAACTTCATGTTTAAATGTTAACCTGTTATAACTTCTAAGAGAAAGAATAAGACAGAAATGGTACAGAATGGTTGCTAAAAAGGGACAGGGTGCAATACAGAACCATGTAAGTGACATGATCCTAAAGATTAATAAATCTTAGATATTTCTTCATCTTACAAGTGCAAATTAGGTTTAAATGCAAATTGTATTCATTTTCCAACAAATAATTGGCATAATGTATTCAAATTCAACCAAGTTCCAATTTTTTGCATTGACCTGTCTAGAGGGGCGGAGTGTGGAATCAAAAAGATGCAGGACACAGCACCCTGCTACTTCACTCTAAATCTTTCTTTACCTCTTCATATTTCTATATGAGATACAGCAGCTTCACGCACAATGCTTGAAATATTTTACTGCAAACCTGCTCTCCAAAGTTCTCAATGTCGATAATGAGCTGCTTTCGTATCTTGTCATCATCGGACATTCCCTGTGAACCAGCAGTCTTCTCTGTGCCTCGGACTTTTTTGAGTCGCTTCAAACTTTCCTCCATCTTTTTGACGGCCGTCAAGACGTCGGTTGTCACAGTGTTGTACCTAGATTGTAAGGCAAGATAATTGTTAGTTATTATTTTTAATATGAGCCTTGCTCTGTAAAAAGGGGGTTTAATGCATGTGCCTTAAATGTCGTCCCAGCTAGATTACGCCTAAACTGGATTTTCGTCAAGAAGCGTCTTCCTTCAAACGAAAATTAGAATAAAAGCGGAAAGTGTCGTCCCTGATTAGCCTGTGCTGACTGCTCAGTGTTCACTATGGTATTACATAGTGCAGTGAATTTGATGTCTTGCAACTGGGAGGTCCCAGGTTTGATACCCAAGAGCATGTTTAAGATCTTTTTAAAAGCATCAAGTGCTTGTTCTTCACAGGCATTGAACTAGACAGTGTCTTTAGAGTTGTAAAATGATATTGATCTAAAATAAATGGGTTTTAACAGAGTGACAATCAAAAGAGACATACTGGTCGGCGAGATTTGCAAACACTTGCGCACAGACGGCAGTTTTCTGGTCCCGGTTGAGAAGTTCACCGTGTTCCTCCATAAACATGGTTACAGGCTTCAAAATGGCACTGATGTATGTGGACGGCTTGCTAGGAACCTGAAATATAGAATACAAACAGAATACCAGGTGAGAGTGAGGATTAAAGAGGAGTATACTTGATTGGCATAAACGCATAAACCACTTGCTGAGGCTCTTTTTGTGAAGGCTTTCCAAGAATTGTAAAAATTAGCTAATCTTTATTATCTCTAGTATTCTCTTTATCATCATTTAATATGACCAACTAATTACTAACTAGCAGGCATCATAGAATTGACACTATAACGTTCATGATCATATTAACTCAACCAAAATTCAATCCTTAATAAGTGAAACCAAAGAATCAACAAAAAAACAACCTTAAAAGATATCCTTATGACAGGAAACTTTACTTCACCGATACCAATTCATGAATGACATTATCAAACTTAAACTATGACTTTGGAATACTGCAAATTGAGCATGGTCATCCATACCCACCTCTCTGTTTGTCCGTCTGTACAGGCGGGGAATGTCGTTGACCTGTTTAAGATGAACCGTGCACTGGTTGGTGATGTCGAGAACAACATAGTCTCGGAACTGGGGCAGTTTGCTATCAATAGCTGTGCAGCATTCTGTTAAACTTTCTGTGGAATACAGAATGAACGTTTGTTTTGATTAATAAAAAGTTGTTTATCATCTCTCGTGCATAATGCATTGTTCCTTCACTACGGCAACATTAATTTGATGTTTGTCTTCTTTTTTCTTCAATCTTTAGTTCCCATATAACTAATATACAATAAGGTCAATATAGTTTTGTTCAACAAAATGGGATTATAAATACTTTAATGTGCATATATAATATTATCATTAATAAATTCCTATTAAACATTGTATATCACTCTTTTTTGTGTACACTTAGATATGTCTGAGAAAAGGTTACGGCTTTTTTCTCTCTGTTTGTTTATTTCTTATATATATAGAACAGATATTCCAGAAAAGTCTTAATTAACTTGCCTTTAATAGTGCTTATTTCAAAATATAAAGAAATAATTAAATTTTAAAACAAAACTGCTGCATTTTTAATACCAACCAAGTCACTGGCATGTGATAAATAAAAGTGCATATTAATAAACAATATTCTCACACTACTCAAGTTACATAGAAATGTCAACACCAATGCTTGCTCTTGTATTACAATTTACAGTGCAGGCATGTAGGAATATGTAGCACTTTTGCTGCAAGTCCATACCTTTTAAAGATGCGATGGCTGCTTCTTGTATGCCTTTAATATGTGGAATTATGCTTTCAGATAAGAACCCTGGTAGCTGGAAGATTAACAGGAATCTTTATGCTTTACATCATGTAACAAACATCACACAATATGATCCCCAGTCACTGCTTTACATATATGTGTCGTGTTCTGAGAAAACTGGGCAAAATGCTTGTGCGTAAAGTGTCATCCCAGATTAGCCTGTGCAGTCCGCACAGGCTAATCAGGGACGACACTTTCCGCCTAAACTGGATTTTCGCTAAGAAGAGACATCCTTTAAACAAAAAATTCCATAAAAGCGGAAATTGTCGTCCCTGATTAGCCTGTGCGGACTGCACAGGCTAATCTGGGATGACAATTTACGCACAAGCATTTTGCCCAGTTTTCTCAGAACACGACACATATTACATGCAAGTAGTATTCAAGTAGTGGCCTGGTTAATTGTGATATACCCTGTTCTATGCAGTCTCTTAGTTGACTTCTTAACACATTTTGATGAAATGTTTCCAACTTCCTATGTTTAATTACTGATGAATATTGACTAACAATCACATATAATGTCCTCTACATCAAACAAGAGGACCATGATGGCCCTAAAGCTCTCACCTGAGTTCACAGTACATCAATTGTTCAAGATCTGACATGGTGACCTAGTATTTTTTACCACACACAACAAATATTCAAACATGTATTGTTAAGATCACCATTCTGACCAAGTTTCATCAAGATGAGTTATAAATGTAGCTTCTTAATTGGTTACAATTTTTTAGTAAGATTTGACATGGTGACCAAGTTTTTGGACACACGGGACCCATATTTAAATTCGACTTAAATATATTTAACTTATTAACATATTGGTCAAGTTTCATAAAATATACAATCATACATGTGGCTTCTAAAGTGATAAATTAATGCTGTCGTTTGTATGAAGTCTGACAATTTTGGTTTTCTAAGATTGGACCTGATGACCTTGATTTTTGATAAAAGTGACTCAGATTCAAAACTGGCCTAGTCATTGTCAAGATAAACATTCTGACCACATTTCATCAAGGCTGAGTGTGGCCTCTAGAATGGTTACATGTTTTTTCTCATATTTGATCTCATGACCGTGTTTTAGACACACATGACGGCAATTCAAACTGAGCTTAGATATTGTCAAGATAAACAGTCTGACCAAGCTTCATAACCCTTTGAGCGCTGGAACCGGATTTTGAAGGCCTTTGCAAACAGTTTGGATCCAGATGAGACGCCACAGAACGTGGCGTCTCATCAGGATCCAAACTGTTTGCTATTCTGATAGTATTGTTTAAAAAAAAAAATCAAAGAAAATGCTAATTTTAGAAATTTAGCAGACGACATTTTAGCAGACGACAAATTTCCCAGCATGCAAAGGGATAAAGATGGAGTAATAAATGTGGCTTCTAGAGTGTTACCTAGGATTTTTCTAAGATTTGACTAGGTTACTGAGTTTTTGGATGCACAGGACACAGATTCGAACTTGGTCTAGATATGTGCAAGATAACAATTCTGAACAAGGTAAACATGCTGAGCAAGTTGAATCAAGATTGGATGAAAAATGATGACCCTAAAGTGGTAGCGAAACAAAACGATAACTCACCATGAGCACTTTGTTGGGTTCAAACTCATTGTAAAAACAAGGCTTTATAGGTTAATATACATGTATGAGAATGTGTAATATTAAGGCCATGTTAGTGATATGTTATTAGGGCTATGTTAGAAATATACACCACAAAACCTAACTTGTGCCATTCCAGTCAATTCATACTCAAAAATAAACCTGTAAGTTCATTTTGGTATAAGGATTGTTATTAAGCCCATTTATATCAAGTGCAGTTTAGGAACTTTGTGAAAAAAATGTGGAAACATTATTTGCCAATGAAAATACACAGGTTGAATCCTTTATTCTTCATGGCTCCAAATTGAAATTAAGATCTCTTTAAAAGACATAACTCACCAGCTCAAGGAGCCTCTCTGCATCTGTGACAAGGGAGACTATCTGGCCTATGGTGATGGGTAGAGAGGAGGGAACAGTCGGAGTTACCCTCCCCTTTGTTGGGGTTGAACGCCCCTCTGGTTGCCCTGTTGCCAGATTATCTGCCCCTGGCCCAGCCCTGTCCCCTCCGGCTCCCTTGGATTTTGACTCGGTTACAGTGTCCTGTCTTTCCACAATCTAAATTCAAGAATTCATATGGAAATTGTTGCATTTTGTTAATTGATTAGAATTCCAACTGAGTTAAGCCAGCTACCTCAGTTTGTAAAGCGCTTGACTATAAATCCCGCCCAACCAAATAACTTGTGTGGAGAATGGTATTTAAATCTTTTCTACAGCCATTCTGCACCTACCTCAAGTACGGCATTTGTTAGTTACTGTATGTGTATGTGCTCTTAGTACTGTTTAACCAGCTAACCCAGGAAGTTGTTACATTGTAGTTGGTTAATTTAATTTCAATTGCACGATGGCAAACTTATCCATTTTGTATTTTTTACAATTCTTATTCAAGATTAACTCAAATAATTGTAACTGTCGGTTCAACGCTGAAATTTTCATAAAAAAAGAAAATACAACTATATCCATTAATTTCCATTTGGTGTTAACTCCTTGTATATACTAGTCAGGAAGCTCAAGGACATTTTGTCTGTGGCAGAGGTGGGTGCAGGAAAGGTTTTCCTCTCCAGAAAAGATTTTAAAAAGGCAAAAGTTGATATAATACCAATATCGGAAAAAAAAAAAAAAAANCATTTGGTGTTAACTCCTTGTATATACTAGTCAGGAAGCTCAAAGACATTTGGTCCGTGGCGGAGGTGGGTGCAGGAAAGGTTTTCCTCTCCAGATCAGATTTTAAAAAAGGCAAAAGTTGATATAATACCAATGTTACTAGTATTTAGTCTAAATAAAAAAAAAACATCTTCACAAAATAAAGATCCTTAACTTTAAACAAGTGATGTGTTTGAGAAACACTATGCCCCCTTTTGAGTGATTTTGACCCATATATTAGACCTTTGACCTTGAATGATGACCTTGACCTTTCACCACTAAAATGTGCAGCTCCATGAGATACACATGCATGCCAAATATCAAGTTGCTATCTTCAATATTGCAAAAGTTATGACCAAGGTTAAAGTTCTGGGACAGAATGACAGACAGACAGACAGACAGAATGGCAAACAGAATGACAGACAGACAGGCCAAAAACAATATAACCCCTCTTCTTCGAAGAAGGGGGCACAAAAAGTTTTAATTACTAAATTATTATTTTCAATAGGATTTCATGAAACAAATAAAGGTAAGGACCTGTTCCCTGTAAGCCTCGTCAAGCCATGTTGTGTAGCGGGCCAGCATCTGGGTGTTGAGCTTCCAGAAGCGGTGGCACAGGGGGGCCAGGTATACGTCTGGCTCCCAGCACCGTGACAGGCTCACCCACAACTGACAGGTGGACAGCAGGTGGAACTGGGAACCAGCTGGGTGTGAATAAACATTGCATTTGAGACACGCTCTGGGAAAATGGGGCTAAATGCATGTGCGTAAAGTGTTGTTCCAGATTAGCCTGTGCAGTCCGCACTGGCTTATCACGGACAACAGTTTCCGCTTTTATTGTATTTTTTGTTTTAAGGAAGACTCTTCTTAACAAATATCCAGTTTAGGCGGAAAGTGTTGTCAATGATAAGCCTGTGGGGATTGCACAGGCCAATCTGTGAAGACACTTTACACACATCCATCTAACCCCCTTTTCACAGAGCGAGGTTTATATATAGCTATCAAATATTAACCTGGCAAAGACCATTTGCTCTAATTTATTAACGTACCGTTAAATGGAATAAAATAGTTTGCGTTCTGGAAGCGGTTTTAATCAATACATCTTTGGGCGCCACCATTGAAAAGTAATCCAATATTTATCCGCTCAGCTGTTTCTACAAGGTGGGCGCGTTTGACAGCTGCATTATAACGCCATATGTAAAAAAAGTATTTGTTGCCATAGCAACCAGAATTCTTGACGTAGGAACAAAATGAAATGATGTGCATAATGTTCATATTGCCATCTATCCATGTTTCAAGTTTCATGAAAAATATGAATAACTTTTAAAGTTATCGCAGCATCCAGAAAAGTGTGACGGACTGACAGACTGACAGACAGAGCGCAAACCATAAGTCCCCTCCGGTGAAACCGGTAGGGGACAATTATTGCAAACCAAGCATTTAATTTACGCTAATGCCTGGTGAATGTTGCCTAGCTAAAGATTGAACACATTGGCACATGTGAACTCAATCAATTTGTTGTCATATAAGTGATAATTCAAAACCAACAAGAGCTTTGTCACAAACATTACTAAATTCCCCAGCCCTGCTTTTTCATTGATGTTCAAGGGAAAATAACCCAGAAATGTAAGATACACAAAAATGCACATACAGTTAAAATTCTGTTGATTTAGAAATGTTTTGTTTAGTCTCTCACATTCTTATGAGGACAGACTTACCAACAAACCTATTGCATTATCAAAATACTTCCTAGATATTAACATACTAGATATGAGCCTCGCTCTGTGAAAAGGGGGTTTAATGCATGTGCGTATATTGTCGTCCCAGATTACCCTGTGCAGTCCGCACAGGCTAATCAGGGACGACACTTTTCGCCTAAAATGGATTTTAAAGAAATCTGGCTAAGAAGAGACTTTCTTTAAACAAAATATAGCATATAAGCAGAAAGTGTTGTCCCTGATTAGCCTGTGTGGACTGCACAGGCTAATCTGGGACAACACTTTACGCACATGCATTAAACCCCCTTTCCTCAGAGCACATCTCATATATATATTTTTATGACATTATAATATTTTAAAATTAATTATGTATAAGCTTTAAGCAAAAGTGGTAAAGCTGATTTTTTTTGGTGACTCAAACTTTGCCTCTTACCAGTAGATATGTTAAATGGTGTGAATAATGATGCCTCAAACGTGCCAGCTATCTCTTGAAATCTGAAAGATAGACCATCTGAAATTACAACATCTATCAAATTGTATATGGTAGTTTTTAATGAAAAATGATTGTGATCTTTCATATTTACATCAATTCAATAGACAGATCAAATCAATAGATAGATCACAAAGTTAAATGCATAATAATGTCTGCTTAAAGCGATTCTAATTGCTGTAAAATGTTGTCCCAGATAAGTCGGTGCAGTCCTTACAGGCTAATCAGGGACAACACTTTCTGCCTAAACTGGATTTTTGTCAAGAAGAGTCTTCCAGTTCCTTGAAACGAAAAATACAATAAAAGCTAAAAATGACCTCCCTGATTAGCCTGTGCTGACTGCACAGGCTTATCTGGGACGACACTTTACGCACATGCATTAAACCCCCTTTTTTACAGAGTGAGGCTCATTTCCATACATACACAGGCCAATCTCCAAATAACCAAACAAAGCCCGAACCTGATCTGGAAGTAGACCGGCAGACTCCACTTGCTCACGAAGGTATGGTAGCTAGGGTGATCCCTGAGCCTTCTAACACTCGCCTGGGAGCCACAAAGCCGCTCAAACTGATCCAAGAACTCTAGACTTATCAGGTATTTCTGTAGAAACACAAATGAGCCTCACTCTGTGAAAAGGGGTTGAATGCATGTGCGTAAAGTGTCGTCCCAGAATAGCCTGCGCAGTCCGCACAGGCTAATCAGGGACGACACTTTCCGCTTTTATTGTATTTTTCGTTTTAAAGAAGTCTCTGCTTAATGAAAATCCTGTTGAGGCCGAAAGAGTCATCCCTGATTAGCCTGTGCACACTGCACAGGCTAATCTGGGACGACACTTTAGGCACATGCATTAAACCCCCTTTTCACAGAGAGCGGCCAAAGTAGTAATCTTTCACTGAACAACAAAGGACATGCAACAAAAGCAGATTTTCAACATTTTAGCAATTAATTTACTTTTCTTTAAGTAAGTGTCCAGCCTTATTTAGGTTAATAAGCGCTGGGATCATATCTTAAAAAGTTTGGTCTGTCCTACACCAATTGAGGGCAAGAAAGACAGATTGAAAGTACAAAACAATCAGTGCAAACCAGTTTGCTAAATTTTCACATTCAAATCCATGAGGCTTATCAGTATTGTATAAAGGTGCTGGGTACATGAAACAGTCAAGAAGCATCGTACAATTGTAATATCCTTTCAAAGCACTGATTCTTCCCAGAAAATAAACACCTAATTGCACTTATAAACTTAATGCTTTTGATGCAATCGAGCTAAAAAATAAATACCATAGCATCCCCTCCTCGTGAAAATGGCAATCCTCAATATTTATATGTTTTCAGAAGAAGGAAAAAACTTCATTTTTAATTTTTTTTACAGAATGAAGCTTTAACTTTGCATGATGACTTTTAAGATACCCCTACATGTACCATAATGTTTAAAGTGACATTTGACTGTTTCTGTAGTCAATATGAGAAAATTGTCTTACTCAAGCTTTGACTCAAGCTTTAAGCTTGAGTCAAAGCTTGAGTTAGACAATTTTCTGATATTGTTTCATCCGCCGCTGACTTGTTTTCATTTAGTTTAAAAAATTTCGCACACATTCACATGGGTATAACTTTGTAAGCCGATTGAATAGGACCTTGGAATTCTTGGCGGGAGAAGTGGGCCGTTTTCACCATTGCGTAAATGTCAAAACCCGTTTGCATGCCAAAACTGAGATTGGCCATTTTCGCGGGGAGGGGACAATAGGTAGAAACTGAATTCTTCACAGATTTTTTATATTTTTGAAAACAATCATTACATTATTTTACTTATAAAATTGTCGTATTTGGAATAGTTCTAAATAATTATGATAACGAGGAAAAAGATCAAATAAAAAAATATGCATGCTTGGGGGATTGAACCCAGGATCTCTAGAAGCAAAAGCTAATTGGCTACCACCACACCACGCAGGCTTTTGAACTGTATCAGCAAATTAAAATCTTATACGGTAATATACATTTTTGCTAAAATATTGATGAAAAGCGTTACAACCACTTGATAATTTTAACCATTTTGATTGACAATTATCAATAAACAAACATATATTTTAAACATTTTTTTATCAGGAATGTTATTTTGACTTTTTTGAATATAATACAATAGCATACATTCTTTTTTGAATTTACAACAAAAAATGTCTAACTTGTCATTTTGCCAAACTTTTAAACTAAATAAAACTTCTGTGATTAAACGCAATATGATTCTGCTCCTACCAACAAAATCAGATGTCTTTACAAAAGATCAAATTAACAAAGTAACATCCTACTGCTTGGAAGATGTTTGGATTTCCTGGGGCGAATATTGAGCTTGTCCTAGCCTCAATGTTGCTGACCACCTCTGGCCAAACAGAGTTCACCACAAAGTCATACCCGCGAACTGTCTCTGAGGTCCTGTAAATGACGATACACACTACAAAAATAACAACCAAGTGAACCGTGGTTAAAGATCATCAAGCAATTTCGAAACAATATTTGAAGCTCTGTCAAACATTTAAGTCCCATCTTCCTTTCGGTCTGCATACTGTCAATCAAACTTTGTGGTATTTTCAATTGAGAATTGAAGCGAGTGTACATGATTTAATGTCAGCATTGTATTTTCTTAATCTTAAACAAATATGTAAATATATTAACAAGGAATGTAAAATAAAATATATTAAATGTCTTATTATGGTCACAAAAACTAAATGGCATTTACTTCAATGAAAATCATAACGATAAAGTTTAAAATCTGATACCCACACATGTACTCATTTTTATTGCAAAATTGTGTCTGTGTTGTATGATCAATTATGTACACAATAAAGGGAATTTCCCAAAAACGTGTTCAACTGTACAGAGAAAATTATTTGTTTTTGTTTTAAAACTCTCATTAAGTTGATTTCCTGGTACCATTACTTCTGAACCTTTTACCTCCTTTTTTATTCATCAACCTTTTATTTGTTTTGAATTATATCAGTAAGATCATATATCGGTATACTTGCTTAAAGCACATGGATGATGGCCATTGTTTTATATTAGACTTAAATTTGAGAATATGAAAGACACCGCAGTTGATCATATGCATGAACTCGTACCTTATTAAATGAGACGCGCGCTCTGAAAACAAGGGGGTTTAATGCATGTGCATAGAGTGTCGTCCCAGATTAGCCTGTGCTGTCCGCACAGGTTAATCAGGGATGACACTTTCGGCTTTCATGGTATTTTTTGTTTCAATGAAGTCTCCTCTAAAGGAAAATACAGTTTAGGCAGAAAGTGTTGTCCCTGATTAGCCTGTGCAAACTGCACAGTCCAATCTGGGACGACACTTTACGCACATGCATTAAACCCCCCTTTCACAGAGCAAGGCTCAAATGTAAACAATGCCAATTCCCATGCCATGAATACATTCAGTCTTAAACCCCAAACAAAGTGAGAGCTAAGGTGATAGGCCCAAAGCAATAGGCATTACATCTGACCTCGACACTCAATACCGACCCCACAAATTTTGCTCAATTATGAATATTCATGAATATAGAATTTCACATTCACAGCAAAAAACAAACACATCTTAATACATGTATATGCACTATTTATCAATGTCAAATATCAGTGGCGGAAAGACTGCTCCATTTTTTTCAAAAGAGAAAATATTAATTTTGCTGAATGAAATTGTTGCCAAATTGGCAGTGCAACTTACCCAGCTGAGACACGAGAGGTGACGTCGGTGAGCAGTTTGCAGTGGGCCGGGATAAAGTCAAGAATCTTATTGAACATGCCTCGCAGTCCATTGTGGTCATTCTTGATAAAGTGTTCCGTGATAACCTACAATTATCATACAAAAGTGTTTAAGGAGGCTAGGGGGCACATGAAGTAGTANCCCCCCCCTGGTGAAACATGTCCTTAAATGCAAGTTCAACCTCTATAAAAAATCCGGTCGTAGAAATATATAATATATTGAAAAGTAATGCATAACTTTTTCATAGGAGTTTGCAGACAAAAGTCCAAGGTGAATCCAGTTAAGAATAAAGGTAAGAGAGATTTCTATATTTAGAAAATGGTCAACTTGAAGATTCTTAACTGAATTAACCTTCAAAACATTATGGATAACATCTTTTAACATTGTTTTAAGATGTTGGTTTCATCAAAACAAAATATCTTCTAAGACAATTTCTAATACATAAATAAATCAAACAAGAGCACCGTCGAGCGGATGCCAATGCTCGGCTGTGGGTGCTTGGATTTTGTTTTTTTTTACCTTTAACCTTGAAGGTCATCATTGACCTTGACCTTTTCACCACTCAAAATGTGCAGGTCGATGAGATACACATGAAAAACCAAAAAAAATAAAGATTTTTGACCTTTGACCTTGAAGGATGACCTTGACCTTGACCTTTAACCACTCAAAATGTGCTGCACTATGAGATACACATGCATGCCAAATATCAAGTTGCTATCTTCAATAATGCAAAAGTTATGGCCAATGTTAAAGTTTTCGGACGACGACTACGACGACGACTACGACGACCACGCCGCAGACGAGAAGGCTATGACAATACCTCGGGTTTTCTTCGAAAACAGCCGAGCTAATAATTAAAAAATTATCATTTAATGAACTCAGACCCAGGCATGTTTTTTTACACCACAAGTAAATTATCAACATTTATCCTCAATTTTTACCTCTTCCATATATGGCCTAACGATGTGCTGTCGATAAAGGTTCTCCGCGTCTCTGATCTTGTCTATAAGGGCATACGTGCGCAGGCACTGTCGCAGCATGTCCACGTTACACGAGTCCAACCCTTCCAGGAACGACCCTTCAAGGCTGTACTGTAGGGTTGTAGTGATATTGGATATCCTCTTGAAAAAAAGAACAACATATAAAATACAAGTTTGTTTGTTTTTATAAATAATGAATAATAATGAATATACATGTATCAAAATTGAATATCTTTCTGTTAATACTTTGTACACAGTGCTGGAAATTGTTGCTATAATTTGAAAAAAAATCCTAACTTTCGTGAGTCTTGTATGTTAAATAGGTTAGACTGAATGATGTCAATTCACATTCACTATTCAAAATGGCTGTGTTCCTCAAATCCCAGTTTCCATGTCTACCTGTAGTAGAAACAGTGATATGCAGATCTTGTATGTTTACCTTAACCAGATCATTACGAAGAAGCTGACGACAAAATTCAGCTTAGTAATATAATTAGGACTATTCAGTGAATAGTTGTGCTAAAAATAAAAGTATGTTTATCAACAAAGGACAAATGAGAGATCACATCTTATTCAAAACAAAACAACTTTGCAGACTGGCTTATGATAAGCATCTTTTTTTTCTATTACAGACAATATAAATGTTTTAATTTCCATTTATTTGTTTTCGACTTCCCCCAGGCATGCTGATACTTAATTATGTTTACTTTTAACGAAACTATAAGTAGATCATGAAACAATTGCTATTATATTGTATATTAAAACACACAATAGTTGCTCCAGAATTATTTCATACTCTTTACTAGAAATTGGCATCAAAATCACCCAAAAGCTTCAACAATCCCATGCAACTGTAAAATACTTATAAGCAACCTCACAGTAGAGTTTAAGCACCATTCACNCCCAAAAAAAAAAAAAAAAAATTACCTTTGACCTTGAAGGATGACCTTGACCTTTGACCACTCAAAATGTGCTGCTCCATGAGATACACATGCATGCCAAATATCAATATCAAGTTGCTATCTTCAATAATGCAAAAGTTATGGCCAATGTTAAAGTTTTCGGACGACGACTACGACGACGACTACAACGACAACGCGGCAGACGAGGAGGCTATGACAATACCTCGGGTTTTCTTCGAAAACAGCCGAGCTAATAATTAAAAAATTATCTTACCAACACAATTTAATGAACTCAACCCCAGGCATTTTTTTTTACACCACGAGTAAATTATCAACATTTATCCTCAATTTTTACCTCTTCCATATATGGCCTAACGATGTGCTGTCTATAAAGGTTCTCTGCGTCTCTGATCTTGTCTATAAGGGCGTACGTGCGCAGGCACTGTCGCAGCATGTCCACGTTACACGAGTCTAACCCTTCCAGGAACGACCCTTCAAGGCTGTACTGTAGGGTTGTAGTGATATTGGATATCCTCTTGAAAAAAAGAACAACATATAAAATACAAGTTTGTAAGTTTTTATAAATAATGAATATAAACAAATAAACAAAAGCGCACATCCATATTTTTCGATAATGCAGTTCAGAGAAATAGCACCAACGCACAACTGATTTTTTTTATGCAAAAATTCACAAACCGGCCTAATCTGCTCCACTAGTGGCAGCCCTCTGCACTTTGTGACGTAGAACTGCAGTTTGTTGAACTCTGTGGCAACCCTCTCTATCAGCTGCCCGTTTAAGCCTCTGTGAAACAGAAATCAAACTACAAACATTAATTTCAAAGATATATGAATCCAAATAAAAAACAATTACCTAAGAGACTTCTTTTGAGTTTATTTTTAGTATTGATTCATTAGCACATTGGAAGTCTAAGTCAAAAAGTAGGTCAATGTCAAGGTCATAATGAGGTCAGGTAATATGGGTGTGTTGATAACAGTGAAAATATTTTCCTACTTTATAAAGTACCGGTAAACGGCAATTTCCCATTTGGGGAAAAAATAACACAATTCACAATTGAGATCATATACCGGTAAAATTGAAACAGTCAAGTTCTAATGAACAACCGCAAATTTAGTTAAAACAAAAAAGGATACAAAATTTAAATCGAAATAGTAATGCTAAAAAGCTATTAATTCAAATAATTAATGGTGTTCTACAGAGTTTGTGTATTCGAATAATAATGTACAAGTACTTACCCATTATGTGTGTTATTGTCCACCCCTTCTGGTTGGTTGATCCCCAACAAGCGTTCTATTTTGTCCACAGACTGGGTAATGTTTAGCAGCCTCTGCAGACAGGCCTATGGATATCCAAAAAAGAAACANCCCCCCCCAATACACTGTTATATTATAATTATAATTAATGCATTGTTTAAGTCACAGGTGAATAGATTGCCGGTTTGGCAAAAGTTGGGTATTAAAGAACAGAATAGTATACACTTTTCTTGAACTCTTTTAAAAATGATTTTGAACAAAAGATAATTTGAAGCAAACTATTTGTGTGCATATGGTGTGCTGAATCTGAAAAAGATCAGTGCAATGAACACGGTCTACACTATTCTTATAAATGTTCTAATAAAATAATGCTTTTGCATATGCAATAAAAACATTTAATTTTTTTTTGCAGGAGGGGGAGGGGGGTGAATACTTTATATGCAATTAAAATTGAGGTTGTCTGTTCATAATTATTCATTTATTCTTACTTTTGATAGTTTAATTTGTTGCCTGTGTCGCAGTTTGGCCTCTACTGATGATATGGCCTCGTCCATCGATGTGCGAACAGTCTGTAAAATATGACATAAAGTAATTAAATCAAAATACTTGTAAAAATGTATTGCAGTATGGAGATTATTTTCCAAATTTAGACATATTGACATAGTTTGGCAGAAATCTTTCCAAAATGCTGCTAATTAAGGCCATAGAATGTCCATTTTATCAAAATAATAATAATAAATCTTAACCATGTGTATGCATATTGGTATATAAAATGTTTTATGATTCAGTCAATGACACATTTTGAGGCTGTTTTACTGCATATAACCTATTTCATATTAAAGCATACCTTTTTTTATTTAGCAAATGATTCATACATAGACAAAGGACATGATATTGTCAGATTACACATATTTTACCTTAATACATTTTTGTACCAGCCAGCAACTTAAATTGTAAAACTTACCAGGACTTCGTGTTTAAGCTGTTTTAATGGTTCTGATAGGCTGTCAATCGCTTTGTCCATCCCAACCTTAAATAAAGGAGTTTGTTCAACTAAAATTAATCAATTAAACATAGATCTTAAGATAAGTGAGATGAAGTAATTACCTGATTTACACTCAAAGGAGATAAACATACACCAAAGAAACCAAGCACACAATTTATCTAAGCCTCCATGGGGATTGCACCCATGAACTCCTGGTTCTAAAGCAAACACGCTAAATGTGTTGCTATACTCGAACATATATTATAATAGGGAAGGAGCTTACACCTACCCAATAATGTAAAAGACTGATATCAACAATATTATAATAATGTTTTAATCAAAGTTGTTACATGAATATTCCCCTAAATTGACAGTGGATGAGATTGACTGGTATTTAGAGTGAGAAACATGAAAGTGCTTGACCTTACCAAGTTGCTAGAAAGATTGACAAAGTCTGCATAGTCTTTGTTTATCAGCTCTATCATGGCGTTGCGCAGGATTTTCAGGTAGGTAGACAGATCATCTCTAAAGTCTTCAAGCTGAACTCTGCGCCGACACTCCAACACAAACTTATCAACATTGAAATCATCCTGAAATAGTATTGAATGTACTTGAAAGGCAATATGTCTTCTTTACTTTGGTCAATAATGTACTTGATGTCATAGATATTGGATACTGTACAGGCAGGGCTTTTTTAACCTGATTTTGAGAAGCAGCCCTGGCCCCCTAACTTTGTGAACAAATGAGTTGCAAACTTCTGAAAATAAAATAAATTAATTGTGAAAAAACAAGTTGCGAACTTTGTGAAATTCTGTTTGTTATGAATACTTATAATAAAAGTATGTTTAATACTTGCATCATATTAAAACGTCTTTAAATAATGCATTTAAAGCATATTTTCATCGTCTGGACCCTTTTTCTTTCAACAAATAACCACTTACATTTAGATAAAAAATATTCAGACTGGTAAACTCTATCTCAAACCATAGGAAAGCCTAACCACTGTCAATATCTTGTCTCGCTTAATAACGTTATGTAAAATATTAAAACAAATTGTCATTTTGAATTGTGAAATGCCCTTTTTCTACAGTTTTGAGACAAAAAAGTCTGATTTTAACAGGCAATTAA
The DNA here is from genome assembly GCA_007657795.1 of Dreissena rostriformis. Lineage (NCBI taxonomy): Eukaryota > Metazoa > Mollusca > Bivalvia > Myida > Dreissenidae > Dreissena > Dreissena rostriformis. Next base: position 16,781 of record VMBQ01001914.1, on the reverse strand, counting down.
AATGGGCAGTTTTTGTCAAGTATTGTGGCCATGTTAGATTTGTGAGATGTCCGTGTTGAAATTGTGAAATTGCTGTCCACTGCCATTATTTAAGAAGGAAAAAGAGCCCTGGTACAGGAAAATTTTCTTGGAATGATTGAGTAAGACTTTTCATCCTTACCAAACAGAACTGGATTTTATATTTATTGCCTGTATTGGGTAATATAACCACGATCAAAACATTAATGGTTACATTTTCATAAGTTGGTGATTAAAAGTGTTCAGTTAAGGAATTATAACTTCTTCAGTTGTAATACAAAATGATTTAATTGTGTTTATGATTTTTTATTTTCTTTTATTAAGTTATATCAATACTTCAAAGTACTATAAATTGATAGCTAAGAATGGCTAGGGCTCCTGTTGCCATTCAAAATAAACGACAACAGTTTTAGAAAAGTTGCAATAAATTCTTTCAATGTGCGAAAACAAGTGGTGAAAATGGATTTTCTTTAATTTTTTCCTAAACAAATGACATTAGTGACTCGACTGGAAAGAAGTGCTAGTGTGCATGCATCTCAAACATGTATACTCTCAGTGTTTTTTTTCAGTTTTGGGGGAAAGGGGTCGGGTCCCCTGAGGGGGGAAATTCGCGCGTATAAGGGGAAAAAGGGGAAATTTCAATGCTTAGCAAGTAACAGTACAAAATCAAGTTTTAACACTATAATTCACCATACATAGAGAAAAACATTATTTCAACTATTTTTTTCATCAACGTGTTATGTTCATGTTCAAAGTTCATATACTTTGTGAGTTGTTTATGAAATAAAATCATCAAGATATAATTATCATTAGACACTTCTTTCTAAAAAAAAAAAAAAAATTTTTTTTTTTTTTTTTTTTTTTTTTTTTAACTTCTAGAGGGGATTTTTTTTTACAAAATAGGGGAAAAATATATACTCTTTCTGGAGGGGAATGGGGCCGAATAACGCCGAATATTTCATCCAAAAAAAACACTGA
>VMBQ01001914.1:0-15001 GCA_007657795.1 Dreissena rostriformis | reverse complement strand
TAGTCCAACTTGTTGACGCTCTCAAATATTAAGCTCCTTTTTATATGGGTAATATTTGGAGCGTACAACGGGCGAAGGACCAAAATTGTGGTGGACAGTTTTCCTTCTTTGTCTATATTGTTGCGCAAGGATTTTGTGCGCAACATTCAAGCCCCGATATCAGACAGTTAATATCAACGGATTGCAATAATATTTACATACCTGTGTAGATAATTCATTTCTCGATAATGTTCCGTAAGAATTATGTAATGACTCTTTCAATTTTGCACGCCTGACCAATTTAAATCAACACACTACTCACATTTTCCATCCGTCCGCTGTATACCGCAGGTAGATTTTAATCGATAACGCAGCCTATTACACCGTAATGCCTTCTTCTGATTGGTTGATATTTAAATATTTCATAACATGGCGAGAGGTCAGTGATTGTATTGCGATTTAAGCAGAAGTTTAACTGAAACAAATTATGCCTTTTAACTTCAATTCCAAGATATTTGAGGTAAAAATGGATTTCTGAACTAAAACTGTATGAGTTGGTAATGTTATTTTGCAATTTTAAGCATATTGATGAAAATTTAAACTTTCTGATATCCACCACAAATTGAATCGTTCGCCGATAAGACGTTCCAAAGAATTTAGCCCGTATAAAAAGTATCTCTAAATTCTTGGCAACGTCTTATAAATAAGACTAGATCGGAGTACAGTTCTTTATCATACATGCCATAAATTTTCAGACCGATTCCGGGACATTGTGCTTAATTTTCCGGGACTTTTGTCGATTTCCGGGACATGTAGGCCTATTCATATAGTGATATATGTAGACATATATGCATTTTTTTAATGCATTTTTTCGCGATATCCAATTAGTTAAATTACTCATGTAACTTACCTGGAATAATTAAATTAAACATCCATTAGATCAATGCACAAAAAAATCATTATTTAAACGAGAAGAATAAATTAGAATTGACATTGTAAATTGCTAAGGCCGAAAGTTTTAAAACGTGGACTGCGTGTAACACGGGTGATGTTGTTATTGTTGGCACGCGGGTTGTAAGCTATGACGTCAAACTGTTACAACTTACATTGTAGGCGCTGAGCATATTTAGAAGGCGTGTTGTTTGTTGCGTTATGAGTGTGAATGAATCAGACACCGTGAAGGCGCGAAAATGCGGGTGAAACTGGATTTATTTACGAATGTGCATCACGTAATCCGTTAAAACTACACATCCATCAAATTTTAGCAAGCCAATTCACAACGAATAAACGCCTTTTGTTTGACTGTGATTGCAAGACAATCGACAAGATAACAGGACCCCCCGTTAATTGATCGATTTTGACACGTAGCGTAATTGCCTAATCGGACAGGCATTGCCTTGGAGACGACGCAATATTAGTGGCAAGCACAGATTTGCATGCTAAGATAAGGAATATAATATTATACAGGTTTTAATAAAATCTGGGACATTTCACAGATTTCCGGGACTGCGGGACAGGGTATGCATTTCCAGGACTTTCCCGGACGTATGGCATGTATGTCTTTATTTCCACATTTTCGGTATTTCAGGAACCATTGATGTGCACTTAAACTTAAGGTGTCCAACATGATACGATCATCTGTCAACTATGACATTTCACATAATGAAACTGATGTAATTGAAAAGAAGAAACAGCTTCGAAAAAGACCTCATGTTGATGAATCAAAGAACAGTGAAAAAATATTAGACAAGAAGAAATTCTCCAAAACCACTAGGGCAACTTGCACACGATTTACTGCCCCTAGCTCCTCAGATTCAAACAGCGAGACAGAGACACTACCAAGTGTAAAACAAAGTAAAAGCAAGCAACACAAAATTGACAATAGTGTTAAGAACAGGGAACAGTTATCAAGATTTGTACGTTCAGTTGATACAATGGAACAAACTCACATGAAACAAATGCCACATGTAAAAGATTTAAGTAATGGTGCTGAAGGAGATTGTGATAAAGATGATGATGATGATGATGAAACAACAAGTGATCACAGTGAAATAAGTGATGGTGGTAAGAGAGAAGAGGAATCAGAACCACCAGAAGGTGATGAAATGGTAATATACTAGTATTAGAATCTATATCTAAATACAATGTTTAACTTTAAGGGTTGGCATGGAAATTAACATTTAGCTTCTTGTTACCAGATTTTCATATTTTTGAAAAGATGTCATATAATGTTTTTAGTACTATTTATGAAGACAACTTAAGTCTAGGATATTTGGAAAAGTATACAATAATTAATAATTATTAAAGAGGCCATAGCTTTTTTCCCTTATTAGAAGGAGCTGTATATAGGCCCCTTATCTCCTGGTGAAGGCTCCTTGAAAATTTCTTTAAAATGAGGCAGTTTTCCTTAAATTTCAAGTTTATCTAAAAAAATCTTCCTCTTTCTGAGTTTTGTTGGTATAGTTTTTCTAACATAGAAAGCTGGGCCTTTCCCCAAATCGAGACAAAAAGCCTAGAAAGCAATAAAAAAAGTTTGATGAAAAAAAAAACCTATCCAGAATCTTCCGAAGAAAAAACAACTCCTTACCACTGAACTTTTCAGGCTTTAAAAAATAACAGTATATCTTTAATTCTATGTGAGAAATATGAGTTGTTTATTTTCTTAAACTATGGATGGAGTGAGTAACAAACGCTTGATCATTTTACCGATTTCAATAGATGTCTGTTCATAAACAAACAGATGTATTTTTTACATTTTATTTTAGGACTGCTATTTGAACTTATTTTGCTTGTTGAATATAAAGAAATTATTATTTTCCATGTATTTGACAAAACTTAAAGAGTATAAAAAATCCATGTGTAGACCTGATTTCACCAATGAGTTGTAAAATAATATTTTTATATACATGTAGTTCATTTGTAATGAAAATTGATGTTCTTATTGCCAAACAACTGAATTTTCTTTTTAATTTAATGATGATAGTTAAAATAAAAAATAAAAATTGTCAGAATATTATCATAATATCTTACATTTGAGACTCAGTTGAAGACTTATCAAAATGAGCCATGACCTTCATTGCTTTACTTTTTGACTTTTTTGGTTTTGGAAAAAAAATCAGTTCACATTTCAAATTTTATTTTATTTTCATCTTTTCAGACAAGACTTAAAAGAGGTGAGTACATGTATTTTACATTTTATTTGAAACAAATAATATGTGTTTAATGCATAATCATGTTGTATACATGTTTTTTTTTTATATTGGATTTTAAAATGGCTTCTTCAAATCATTTCGTTCAAAGTTATCTTAAAATTAACTTTATAACCCTAGTTGTATGGTATTTGGTTTGAAACATTGTATAGTGGTCTTCTACAAGATTTATTCTAATCTGGACTATATGGTCAAAATTTGTCACGCCTTGCTGGCAACATTGCATGTAACTTCTTTTCCGTAATAAAAAGTGAAAACCTTAAAAAAATCTCCCAGCTCAGATCCTTTAAGTATAACAACGTATATTTGGGTGAGTGATACAGGGTCATCATGGCCTATGTTCTATTATACTTTATAGAAGTCTATACATTTTTGTGCTAAGAGTAACTTGGGCCTGAACAAATTGTTTGACAGAATATTTTCCCTAAACTTTGGAGCAAGGGAATTAAGAATAATAAAATGTGTATTCTTCTCTTTTTTTATAATCAGAGGCTTGTATTTGTCGAACATTTCTACCAAACAAATTCTGCTACCAGTTTGTACTATGAACTGTTAAAGATATGAAAAACAGTCAATCTGGTTAAATATGTATTCTTAACTGAAATGGACAGAAAAAGAACAACTCTGGTGTAAAGAGATTGCATGCTGTGTAAAGAAACTTGCAGGGGCAATACAATTTTTTATTTCATTTTACAAATTTTAGGTGCTTTAAATACAACGTTTATATCAATTTGTTGTGGCCTTGTTGTGTTATAAAAAGAAAAATGTGTATGATTTACACATAAATATATATGTCTATTTCAGAACTTTCCAGTATACCATTAGAGGACTTAATGAAAATAAAGGATAAACTTGGTCTTAAAACGTATGTATCACTATGGTATCAAAAGAATAACTTTTGATAACATTTTCTATGTGCTTCACTGACTATATTTAAATGACTCTTGCTACATGAAAATAATATTATTTTTTTTTAAGTTTATAGCATTTGTATGTTATTATTAGGCAGCTCTTAACTTTGTTTTTCCATTTATTGAAATTATGTAATAATTGTTTCTTATGTGTATTTTAAAACTATGCTCCCATAATGGCCATACAACTGATTCATATTTGTACATTTTCAAATAAAATTATTTCAGGTGACAGTCATTTTGCCAAACCCATTTATCAGACTTCCTTTCATCAAATGTAGACTTAATTGGCTTTTATAAATTATTAGTGTTTTGGTACACATACAAAATGATATTCAACAAGATTTTTTCATGTACATAATGTTTGATGCAATTTGTTGATTTTCTGCTTTCCGTGCTTCCAGTACAATTGTTTTCTTGAAATTTTATGGTTTAGGTTTAACAAGATTATGCATGGAGAAAATTTTGAGCAAAAGATTCGTGTGTTCAGGAGGGAAAACAAGAACAGGTAAATTATTTACAAATATTTACAGTTGTATCAAATTGAAAATTTACCATTATGTAGTTCTCATTTAGAAATATGCATTACATAAGAACCATAACTCTTGCTCCCCTATTTTATGAGTTTTTATCCTTCGTTAATTTTTTACTTAAATCTTGTCCAAAGAATTTCTTGAAAACTTACATATGTACCGACTTGAAACCTAAAAGGTAGGTAGATCTCATTATGGGGTTGTGCAGTGCACAAGAACTTTAACTCTTGCTTCCATATTTTTAGAGTTATTGCCCTTAATTTTGTTCAATGATTTTTTTTGGTCTGGAGCATTATATCTTGAAAACTCAAAATGGTATCAACTTGAAGTTTCATGAGTATGTATACATACATGTATGTGTGCACTTTTGCATTTTGTTTCCATTGTAACTGTGTAATTAGTAAACACCCCAGCAAACAAAGTTAAAAAAGGATATACATATTCAAGTTACTTTGTGAGTCAGTTGGTCAGTCTGCTTAAATATTTAATAATACTATGGAGCTACAGTAACTGTCCACATTTGTTAAGCCAATATATTGAACTGGAAGCATGTCACCACTATAAAGTGTAGGTGTGCATAACACTTTTCATCCCCAGTAATCCACATTTCCGAGTTATTAGCCTTTGAACATAGCTGACAAAGTAGTGCTGGGTTATTAGTCACAAGTGACAAAGCTCTATTTTTCATTACTGTATTTAAGACCGATGGAGGTGTCTTCCAAGAAACGGATGTCGCTTCTGCGTCATCATCATGCTCCAAAAGAGAAAGTAAGTATATGTACAGTGTATATGTAATATGCCACAATTTTAGTTGGTCTAAACCAAATAATCACTGTTGAAAGGGACCATGCACCTGTAAAGAATAAACTTTAACAAAAGGAATATTTTTATGCCCCCGAAGGTGGGCATAAAGTGATCGCACTGTCCGTCCGTCTGTCCTTCTGAAATTCCGTCACACTTTGCGTTTAGGTTTCGAAAAATGTTCATAACTTCTATGTTGCTTCAGATGTAACCTTCATATTTGGTATGCATGTTTATCTCATGGAGCTGCACATTTTAAGTGGTGAAAGGTCAAGGTCATCCTTCAAGGTAAAAAAAAACAAAAAAAAACGGCGCAGTAGGGGGCATTGTGTTTCTGACAAACACATCTCTTGTTCTCCATACTTTTAAGTTAAACATAAATATGTTTGTAAAATAAATCATACTTTATCCCTTTATGATAACTATTTATTAACAATATTATTGCAATGTTTGTGCATTTTTTTCCCTTTTAATTATCATGGAATCGGATTAAAAGTAAACCCCAAGTGACATGTTGATGGTAATACCACTCTAAAACAGGGAAACTGTATGGCAGATGGTTGATAAACATCTGATTGTTCTAAATCAGGAATCTTTTTCTAATTGTAAGGAATTGACCAGTGGTGGAATAATATTTCCCACCACATAGGGCCAGTTGTGTTTCTTTGCTTCAATGCCCATGTTAACGTTCTTTTTATCACATCCACAGATTCGACGAGACCCAAGATTTGACGATTTGTCCGGAGAGTTCAAGGAAGACCATTTCTCAAGAAACTTTTCCTTCTTAGCGGAGGTGAAGGCCAAGGAGAAACTGGTGAGCCTATGATTCATAGAGGATAGTTGTTGAATTCACGAGTTATCATACAAAATATTTTTTTTCTATGTTCAAGAGTGAATTAAAATTGTTATTCCACTGAATCCAACAAATTTTCTTTTCATGCCCCCGAAGGTGGCCATATAGTGATCGCACTGTCTGTCTGTCCGTCCGTCTGTCTGTTCTTCTGAAATTCCGTCACACTTTGCGTTTAGGTTTCGAAAAATGGTCATAACTTTTGCAATATTGATCATAGCAACTTGATATTTGGCATGCATGTGTATCTCATGGAGCTGCACATTTTGAGTGGTGAAAGGTCAAGGTCATCCTTTAAGGTCAACAACAAAAACATAAATATAAAAAATCAAAGCTGCGCAGTAGGGGGCATTGTGTTTCTGACAAACACATCTCTTGTTATTTTATGCTCACAAATGATTATTTTTGTACCGGTAAAACAATGAAAATTATAAATAATTTTCACCGTTAATTTTTACTGTTTTAAGCAGTGAATTATCAGTTTAAATTCACTGATTTTTTCTCTAAAAACCAACGGAAAGCTTAAAATAAATTGGTGTTAATGTAATATTTTTTCCTGTTGCACCATAAATGAAGCATAGACATAGGGGTTATATAAAAATTGTATAAAATTTAACACAAGGAAATATTTTATAAAAGAAAATTAGCAGAAAGTTTGAATAAATAAAATTCCTATGAATATACTTGTGTAATGAATTTGTAGCCATGCCAAAAAGTGACAGCAGACAGCTCTTAAATAGAATATTAACACTCGGGATTCCGAAATGAAATGTTGACAATAAAGTCCACAAACCTAACCCATAACCAGTCTGCTCCAAAATCATTTAGTCCGAGCCTGCACATGCTAGTCTTGGACGACACTTTACGCACATGCATTAACCCTTTGAGTGCTGGAACCGGATTTTGAAGGTTTTTGCAAACAGTTTGGATCCAGATGAGACGCCACAGAACGTGGCGTCTCATCAGGATCCAAACTGTTTGCTATTCTGATAGTATTCTTTGAAAAAAATCGAAGAAAATACTAATTTTAGAAATTCAGCAGACGACATTTTAGCAGATGACAAATTTCCCAGCATGCAAAGGGTTTAAATCCCATTTTGCCAGAGTGAGGCTCAATTTGTTGTACATTATTGTGTGTTGCAGCTTATAAAGAAGAAACTAAAGAAGACAAAGAATGAGGAGAAGAAGATGGAGCTTACCAAACTTTACAAGAAAATGGTAAAATACATGTCATATCTATTTTCTATGTATCGTTTGCACGATTTTCGTGTAAAATTTCACTTAAAAACCATGTTAATATCATACTTCTCAATTAAACACTTTAAAGGTCCCCCTTGCTTAGTGAATATGGTGTTTGCCTAGCGATCAAGAGGTCACAAGTTGGATCCCCACAGTGGGAGCGTTTTTAAATCTCCCCCAAAAGACACCAAAGTACTGGTGCTAGTCCCAGGAAACGGACTCGAGAGTATTTCAAATAAGCCTGAGGCTTTCGATGCAATCGAGCTGAAATAAATAGGTTTAAACTAACTCATTAAAAACTTAATACTAAGTGATGCATTTTCTGGTGCTACTGTCATGGTGAGCTTTTTTAACCATCTTTTGTCGGTCGTTTATTGTCTGTCGTTTGGTCAAAACTCTATAGATTCACATTTATTGTCCAATCTTCATGAAACTTAGTCATTTTTTCGAATGTTATTCATAGTCATAATAATGTACATATATCTGCCTGCATATGTGCATTTGTCTGTAATATATAACAGTCCTGTTTAACCTCAATAAGTAAAAAATAAGAAAGATTTTTTGCTTTTCATATGAAGCTTTCCATACGGTCTATTGTGTGCTGTGTCATGACGGTCATCAACCTTTACATTGCGTACACTCTAGAGGCCATATGATTGGCAAATCTTGTTGAAACATGGCGAGAACATTCAATTTTGTATTTATGATATCTCTTATGAGTTCTATAATTGGTCCTATGGGGTCAAACACTAGGTCAGTACATCAACTTTAAAAGGGGTTGAGAACACTTTATAAGTCACATTAACTGCCCAACAATCATGAAACTTAGAAGATTTTTTGTATTTTTTTATATATCCATTTCAAGTTTTTTAATGACTCCAACCCGTATAAAATATGTCTGCAAGTTTGTGGGTCAGTTTTCTTGTAATACTTTATTGAAAAATTGTGAACAAACAAGAAATCACATTTTTACCCAATGAACACAAATATTGATGTAAACATTTGGTCTTAAGATGATACATTTCTTAGAGTTTGAAAATGGCCTGTCAAAAATCTGTGAGGAGGTGATGCAGTTTTCATGGTATGACACAATGACAAATAATATGTAGATCAGACTTTAATTTCAAGGTTTCAAAAGGATCAACCAGGAGCCATGTTCTTTGCTTAATTTTTTAACTTGGTCAGACCATTTGTTCTTATGATGTCTCGGCCGTCATAAAATCTGCATCATAAATGGTAAAAACCTAAGTAAGATGTCAAAATAATTACACAAGTAACGCAAAGGCACATCAAATCTGTTACGCTCTGTTGGGGTCAGGTGAGCGCACAAAGTAATTTGGCCCCCTTGTTTTCATGACAACTCAAAATCTCCCCCATACCACCATCCTCCAGTCTCTCTGTTGAAAAAAGTCCTGTAGAACGCTTCCGCTATTTCTGTTAAAATATTGGAATATTTACATGCCAATGGTTTCTATAGACAAAGAAAACAATTTTCAATGTTAAAAAGCGACGTAAATAAACATCTTGAAAACTAGCTCCGTTTATGAGCATTTTAAAAGCAGAAAGTTATTAATTCATTATATAATCTGAATTTATGAATATTTTTAGTTTCATAATTAGCTCACTTGAGCACAACATGCTCATGGTAAGCTTTTGTGATCGCCTTTTGTCTGTCGTCCGTCATGCGTCATCAACATTTGCCTTGTTAACACTCTAGAGGCCACATTTGTTGTCTGATCTTCATGGAACTTTGTAAGAACATTTGTTCTTATGATATGATGGATGAGTTCAAAAATGGTTTTGGTCTGTTGAAAAACATGGCCGCCAGGGGGCAGGGCATTTTTCCTTATATGAATGGCTATAGTAAAATGTTGTTAACTCTCTAGGTTTTTTTTTAATATTGTCAGACCCAGCGTGAGCAGACAGAAGAGAAGCAGAAGAAACGAACGGAGCTGGAGCACACATGGAAAGCCAAGGAGAAACAGCTGGTACAGGAGGGAAAAACACCGTATTTCCTCAAGAAATGTGAGTACTCTGGGCTTTAAAGCCCCATTTACACTCAAAATCAACAAATATTTCGTAAAATATATTGTAAAATAAAGTTAACCCATTAAAAAATCAGTGTTCCTTATATCAATAGCCAAAATTTCAACGCAAGATGTGGTAACATAGATTTAACGAGAGGTACAAAATGCTTGTTTAATTTTCTGTGGTACAATATATTCCATTGTAATTTCCCTCAAGGATATCTATTCATACGACACACGAACACTAACATGGTATATGAACATGTGTTGAATATATTGTCCCACATTTTTTTTTAAAAGAGCATTTTGTATCTTGTTAAATCTATGTTACCATTTTTCTGTGCATGCCTTTTGTGGGATTCAAAGTTTACTTCACTACAGTCTTGTTATTAATAGAGTGTATAACAGAACTGGCAAAAAATATTACTTCAAGCACATTTCATTCACAAAGATTTTCCTACTACTACTGATTTTTCCACGTTTAAAAGGTCCCGGGACAACTTTTTATGTCCCCCAGTCTATACTGGGGGACATATTGTTTTTGCCCTGTCTGTTTGTTTGTTGGTTTGTTTGCACAGACTTTAACATTGGCCATAACTTTTGCAATATTGAAGATAGCAACTTGATATTTGGCATGCATGTGTATCTCATGGAGCTGCACATTTTGAGTGGTGAATGGTCAAGGTCATCCTTCAAGGTCAAAGGTCAAATATATGGGTCAAAATCGCTCAAAAGGTACATAGTGTTTCACAAACACATCACTTGTTATAATTATAAAAATAAATAACATATTGAGTGTTTATAAAAACAAGACATTCATGTATATGTTAATCAACCATTTAGTAAATACTTATGAAATCTTAATGTTATGAAAATATGATACTGTATTAAAAGTCAATATGCTCCTTTAAATTGTTTTTCTCTTTTCCAATGTTTCCAATATCGGCGTTATTTTGGAATAATAAGTTTAAATGCAGTTTCTTTGAAATTCAGAACGTATCTGGCGTCAAATAACAATGTTATGAAGAAGTTTCACAAACTTTGTAATTATTACTTGTAGTGTGTTATATTTTATAAATTAGCCATGCTCTGTGAAAAGGTGGTTTAATACATCATGTATTAAACCACCTTTTCACAGAGCATGGCTAAGCACAGGCTTATCTGAGACGACACTTTGTGAACATGTATTACATGTTCACAAAGTGTCGTCTCAGATAAGCCTGTGCAGTCTGCATAGTCTAATCAGGGACAACACTTTACGCCTAAACTGGACTTTTGCTCAGAAGAGACTTTCTTTAAAGGAAAAATATCATAAAAGCGGAAAGTGTTGTCCCTGATTAGTCTGGGCGGATTGCACAGGCTTATCTGGGACGACACTTTACGCTTTTATGATATTTTTCGTTTAAAGAAAGTCTCTTCTGAGCAAAAGTCCAGTTTAGGCGTAAAGTGTCGTCCCTGATTACAGTCCAGTTTTCCCAGAACAAGGCTCAAATACCTGTTTGTTTTCTTTGCAGCTGATAAGAAGAAACTTGAGTTGGCTGAGAAGTACAAGGAGCTTCAGAAGTCGGGCGGAGTGGACGCGTACCTGATGAAGAAACGCAAGAAGAACGCTCAGAAGATGAAGAAGAAACTGCCAGGCAGACACGAACGATTCTAATAGGGCTTGTGTGGTGATGGAATTGAGAACAGTATCTATTTGTGTATCATCATACTTGTATATACCATTATTTTTGGAGATGATTAATAAAGTATAAAGTAAATTAAGTATACATTTGATTTTCTAATATTTGTTGTTGGTGTTAAAGGAATTACATGTTAACGTCATTATGTCCTCTTTGAAAGAAGTGGACCAAACATTGCTTTGCACCTCTCCATAGGTCAGTCGCTTTGTTGATCAGTCTTTAGATCATTTTAGTTCTGTATGATTTCAAGAAAAATGCTTTAACCTACAATCATGCAAATTGGTTTGATTGTGAGGAAAGGAAAAGATCTATCCATTTTCAAATAAAAATACACTGCCAGAGGGCTTTTAAAATGAAATGTGTTTCAGAATGATACCTTGAGAACGCTTCCACTCGTTGTCCTGGAAATTGATTAGATGGTTACTTCGGAGGTAAGGAAGACGCCAATCGATATTAGGGTCAAAGGTCAAGGTCACATCAACTTTGAACATGTACTAATAATCTGTTTCGGCACCATATCTTGAGAATGGGTACACCTACGATGATGCTTATTGGTATGGTGGTTACTTGGGAGGAAGGGAAGACACCTATTGAGTGTGGGGTAAACAGTTAAGGTTTCTAGGGCTTGTAACACAAAAAAGGTTTCCACACTATATCTAGAGAACCCTTTGACCTACATTCATATGAGTTGGTATTCTGGTTTCTTCGGATGAAAGGGAGACGCCTATTGATTTTGAAGTCAAAGGTGAAAGTCACTGGGGCGTTAAACAGGAAATATGTACCTTTTGACGACTAAGCTCAGTTTAGGAGCATACATTGAGGGTTTAGCTTGAAACTGTTGTATCTGCCTCACATTTCTATACAAGATACAATAGGTTGAGCTCAACCCTCGACGTGTTTGACAAACATCTCTTGTTCCAGTGAGTGTTAAGAACAAATGAAAATCAAATGGCTGAATGCACTGCATTTCGCTGTTGCATCAGTTAGGTGCTACTTAACCCTTTGCATGCTGGGTAATTTGTCGTCTGCTAAAATGTCGTCTGCTGAATTTCTAAAATTAGCATTTTCTTCGATTTTTTTCAAAGAATACTATCAGAATAGCAAACAGTTTGGATCCTGATGAGACGCCACGTTCTGTGGCGTCTCATCTGGATCCAAACTGTTTGCAAAAACCTTCAAAATCCGGTTCCAGCACTCAAAGGGTTAATTCTAATCGAATTGCTGTTGCATTTGTTAAGCGCTACTTAGTTCCAATTGATTCACCATCATCAAATCATTTGTTCTTTGATTCATTCAAATATTCAGAGGAAAATTGTATGTAGAATTGTTCATGTTTGTGCATGAAATATTCATGTAGACCTTGTCAAATTGTGTGTTTAATCTTCAGACCTTGTGATAATTAATAAAGCATTACACAAGCACAGATAATGTAAATGTCAATATGAAGGCAAGAAACAATCACTATTTAAAAGGGGTTTTCACTGGTGGGAACTGGTTTGCTTGCAATATTGTCAAAGCCTTGTTTTTGTTTTTCTTACACTGTATTTGCAGTCTTTCTTCATTTGCTGTTAATAAAAAGAGACATTAATGTTTTGTTCTTAAAGATAACGGGGACGTCAAACACATCATTCATTAATTGAAACTGGTCATCGCCTAGGCAGTTGTACATATCAAACCTCAGTCTCAACCAACAGTTTTGACAAATGTAAATGCTTTTGTTTTTAACCCTTTGAGCGCGGGAACCGGATTTTGAAGGCCTTTGCAAACAGTTTGGATCCAGATGAGACGCCACAGAACGTGGCGTCTCATCAGGATCCAAACTGTTTGCTATTCTGATAGTATTCTTTGGAAAAAAAATTGAAGAAAATGCTAATTTTAAAAATTCAGCAGACGACAAATTTCCCAGCATGCAAAGGGTTAATAAAGGGTTGATTTTTATTAGTTGGCATTTTTCATAATACTAAAATTGAATTTAAGAAATTCCCTAGTCATAGGATATGTTGTTCACATCTCATAGCTATTTACTTTTAGGTGAGGTTATATATGCAAAAGTTTGAAAAGCAAGATTATTCAAAAATAAATTATATTCTCAACTAATCTTCGTATGTTCGATAAAGAGGTTGTTTATGGAATGTATATTTGCATGTTAAGCTAAATCTATCATAAGAATGCAAGAAGATAACAAGCTGAGGTGTAAGGCACAATACTCTCTGGCTGAGGTTAAAGATGCAATAAGCTCTGGCTGAGGTTAAAGATACACTAAGCTCTGTCTGAGGTTAAAGACACTATTAGAATGCAAGAAGATAACAAGCTGAGGTGTAAGGCACAATACTCTCTGCCTGAGGTTTAAGACACACTAAGCGCTGACTGAGGTTTAAGACACAATACGCTCTGTTTGAGGTTTAAGACACAATAAGCTCTGGCTGAGGTTTAAGGCCCACTAAGCTATGGCTGAGGTTTAAGGCCCACTAAGCTCTGGCTGAGGTTTAAGACACTAAGCTCTGACTGAGGTTTAAGACACAATAAGCTTTGGCTGAGGTTTATGACACACTAAGCAGCTGAGCTCTGGCTGAGGTTTAAGACACTTAGCTCTGATTGAGGTTTAAGACGAAATAAGCTCTGGCTGAGGTTTATGACACACTAAGCTCTGGCTAAGGTTTAAGACCCACTAAGCTCTGGCTGAGGTTTAGGACACACTAAGCTCTGGTTGTGTTTTAAGACACACTAAGCTCTGGCTGAGATTTAAGACACACTGAGCTTTGGCTGAGGTTTCAGACACACTAAGCTCTGACTGAGGTTTAAGACACAATAAGCGCTGGCTGAGGTTAAGACACACTAAGCTATGTTTGAGGTTTAAGACACACTAATCTCTGGATGAAGGTTAAGACACACTAAGCTCTGGCTAAGGTTTAACCCCACTTAGCTATGCTATGGCTGAGGTTTAAGACACACTAAGCTCTGGCTGAGGTTTAAAGCCCACTAAGCTATGGCTGAGGTTTAAGACACACTAAGCTCGGGCTGAGGGTTAAGACACACTAAGCTCTGGTTGAATATAAAGACAAATTAAGCTCTGGCGGAGTTTTAAGATGCACTAAGCTCTGACTGGGGTTTAAGACACAATAAGCTCTGGAAAAGGTTGAAGATGCACTAAGCTCATACTGAGGTTTAATACACACCAGTTAACTCGAGCGGAGGTTTAAAATGTTATGTGTGTCTGTCTGGTGAGAGTCACTTTAATAGGTGGGTCCTGTTTATCATATGCCAATTGACTAGTACATTGATATGAAGATGAGAGGGGCTGAATGACTACAGGATGTGCGAATATTATTGTTTATAATTAATGTAAAAAAAACTATTTTACTTAGTTTCAGTAAAGCTTCAAGAACCGTGTGTCGTAAATATATGTCCATTAACGTACAGTAATTTATCAGAAATAACAATGGTATTGTAGTTATTTATCAGAAATGTCACTTGTACCGTGGCTGAAAACGGGTTTTAAAGGAACTGTCAAGTGACATCTAAGTACACATTGTAATGTACTCCCCTTTGTATAATATCCGTATTAATCTGGAGTGCGGAACAAAAACAGGATGCGTGTTTGCAAAGCTATATCAGTATACATTTTTGGTGAGTGTAGTATATAGTATAGTAATGTCTTTCGTGCATACTGTATGGTAATTCAGTCTTTGCAAATCGTGGATCGGTCCACCCACTAAAGCAACGATAGATAAAGATAACGTCATATCAATTATGACGTCATAACGTCAATA
>VMBQ01001913.1:110952-157266 GCA_007657795.1 Dreissena rostriformis | reverse complement strand
GGGCACCAGTGAAGTGTAACCCATGACAAAGGTCATGGTTTACACTGCACGGTTGTTGTTGCAGAACAGCACTAAAATTCGATGCGTTATAATTTACAGTTCTATTTGGAGAATATTTCGTTGAAATATATTAAGTAATCCATACTGAAACAAGTACGTGATAAGCCTTTAATCATTCACTTTCCAACGGATCGGCAGACGAAACTGATCGCATTGCCCAAGATCGCAATTTAACCTGCATTTCTTACGGAACACCTTGCGTCGATTTCTTTCTGCAATGTTTTATCATGGCCGATAATGACAATTTTTCTTTTTTCCAGCTTGGTGACAGCATTTATCTATTTATACCGCCACCAAGCTTGTGCAGACGGCCATTGTCAATAATAATGGCGTGGTATAAACTGCGGGCAATTTGCGGTCTAAATCGCGGCCGAATATTGTAAAACGCANTTATTATTTTTTTTTTTGATAAAAAAATTGCAGTCGGGGGTAAACTGACACGGTCGGTCGGGTAACCGGAAACAAAAATGTGTTTTTGTTGGGCCTTTTCCAGAAAGGGGCTCAATTAATGGTTCTAAGTATTTTAATAATTGTATGAAATTTTTATGAAGTTTAGCAAAAAGAAATTTGCTGCAAGTAGTTATTTTTACTGTTCATGGTTTGTTTTAAGGCAGTGTTATTCATCTATATTGATATCTTTCGGAAATCTTATGAGTATTTTGATATTTAAAAATCAAAATATAATAAATCTAAACTCATAATGCATGTATTTAAATCTCGTTTCTCAACTTATTCTTATTTGTTACTCCAGGTGCGATGTGGTTTGGCTGTTTTCACTTGTGTTGTGTATTTTTCTATTTTTAAATGTGTTGGTGTGTATTTGGCTGTGTTCAAGTGCTTTGATGCGTATTTGTCCATATAGTATATTTGGATGGTCCAGGTGTGTTTGTTGACAATATTTGGATGTTCTAGGTGTGTTTAAGTGTATTTGGCTATTCCGAGTGTGTTGACAATATTTTGATGTTCTAGGTGTGTTTAAGTGTATTTGGCTATTCCAAGTGTGTTGACAATATTTGCCTGTTCAGTGTTTGTTGATGTGTATTTGTCTATTCCAAGTGTGTTTACATGCATTTGAATGTTGTAGGTGTGGTTATGCATATTTGTCTGTTGTAGGCGTGTTGATGTGGGAGGTGTTGACCGTGGGAGAGATGCCCTATCACCAGATGAGGAATGCTGAAGTTGTGGACTTTGTGATCACCAACAATATGCGCCTGGCCAAGCCTCAGGTATGTCCACAGAAGATCTACATCATCATGAAGGACTGCTGGCACAAGGTAGGGGCTTTGGAAGAATTTGCTCATTAGAGCCTCGTTCTGGTAAAACAGGGCTTAATGCATGTCTTGTCCTTGATGAGCCTCTGCAGACTGCTTAGGATAATCTGGGATGACACTTTACGTGCATGCATTAGGTCCAGTTTTCTCAGAATGAGGTTCATTATATCATTTTTGATCTGAATATAACCACAACTGGTAATGTTTGGTCTGGTGGGATTTTTCTGAACAAATAAATAAATTCCGAATTTGTTTGGAGCTCTTAGTTCATGAACAGAACATATGTATGTATTCATTCAGCAAGTTCAACATAGTAAATGGCACATACGAAAAGATGTATTATTTAATTGACTTGTATAATCTTTTATTTTATATAATTATAATATTTTAAGTCCTGTAGAGGTATTGGAAAAACAAAATAGACTTCCCTGTAACCTAAATAGAGTATACCTCGTCTTCACAACTTTGTTAAGAACGGAATAGAACATAATGTATACAATTCACTGGAAATAAGAGTTTCGCCATGCACATATCCCTTTGATACTTTTTAAAGAATATTTAATGTATTTCTATTGGCTAGGAACATGAGTTTAGACGATCTTTTAAAGATTTGACTCAAATGCTTGACACTAAAACTAATGCTGGGTAACTTTACTTTAGTAAAAGCGTGTATATTTATGCCCTAACTGTGTGCTTTAATATTATTTTTCCAAATTGGTCTTCTGTAGGGAAAACCCTTTTTTTTGTTAACAATTATACAGTTTGAACAAGAAAAAGCCAAATGTTTCATGACTCGATATATATTCATGAATGTACATTTATTTATGCTATTTAAATATTTACGTCTTTAAATCATAATTTATCTTAAACTGAGCATGAATTAAATTGATTTTAAACTGTTGTTTCAAATGCATGATCAAGTCATATAATCAAGCCATGCCATGATATCTTCAATTTATTTCCGAAATGTAAAAATGGGTCTTATGTCAAATGCGATCACAAGAGCTCCAGCCCAGCCTGTCCGTCCGCGCAGTCTGGTCAGGAGCTACCGTGTCCCCTTATGAGACCACGAAACATTGCATGACTTTATAGCAGTCACGGTAGCTCCTGACCTGACTGCAGGATTGAGCAGGCTGGTCTGGAATAATGCCGGCTGCATATTGCATAAGACCCATTTTCGTATGATGCGGGTCACAGAATGCAAGAACTTTTGTAACATTTCCAGGGATGCAAGATTTCATGATGTGTGTCCTACTCTTGATTTTTTTTTTTATTTGAGATAAATATTGACAAATATGCTTTTTTACCATGACACTGCACCGAAAACCTCCATCAATCTCCAAGAATGAATATTATTATCCCCGCCAAAATTTCAGAAGGGGATATAGTAATAGTCTCCGTCCGTCTGTCCGTCCGTCCGTCTGTCCGTCTGTCCGTCCGTCCGTCCGTCTGTCCGCCCGTCTGTCCGTCCGTCTGTCCATCCGTCTGTCCGTCCGTCTGTCCGCCCATCCTTCCATCCGAAATCTTTGTCCAGAACATAACTCCAAATTTTTCAATGGATTTACTTCAAACTTAGAATATAAACAGATGGCAACTAGGAGAAGTGCAGTGACTAAGAGCCATTGGCCTTGGACAGTAGATGACCCCTATTGATCACTAAGTCAAAGGTCAAGGTCACTGTCACAATAAGTGTGAAAATCGTGTCCGATCAATAACTCGTCAACGAAATGACAAATTGGCTTGATACTTCGAATGTGCATTGGACTTTGACAGCAGCTGACCCTATTTGAATTGGGGTCACTAGGTAAAAGGTCAAGGTCACTGTCACAATAAGTGTGAAAATCGTTTCCGATCAATAACTCGTCAACGAATTGACCAATTGGCTTGATACTTCACATGTGCATTGCCCTTGGACAGTAGATAACCCCTATTGAAATTGGGGTCACTAGGTCAAAGGTCAAGGTCACTCTCACAATAAGTGTGAAAATCAATGCCCTTTTTTGCGGGCATATGTCTCCGACAGCAAAACTCTTGTTTTTTTTAATTACCTCCCTTTCTTTCATTTCCATATATTTTATATAGCTTTTAATTACTTTTGGAGCCATTCAGGTCTAGGTAAAGGCCATTATTACTTAAAACAGAAAAATGGTTTCCAGTGATCAATGTTTGTGTGTAAATGACTTAAATGAAGAGCTACTATCTTCTGGTGCTCTTTTGTTGCAGATCAGGTTAAGGTCACGGTTTCTTAAAATAGAAAANACACACAGATATATATATATATATATAGAAACATACACATGTTATAAAGTAAATATACAACGTTATAACCCCTGCATATAACCTACATGAATCATAGAAACATGCGTATAGTATTCATACAATTGTATAGCGAATTTAGGTTATTTGGGTAGGGCCTACAATAAATTTCCATAGATTGTATACCGAGTAGTAGGCCCTATCGAAACAATATAGAGGACTTTGTCGGTAGGAAACTACATTTTAAACATAAGTACACTTTTACAATTATTTAAAACAGAGCTAAGTCTTGTGGAAACCCACATAACTAGGTTATATCAAAGATCAAGAATTAATGTTCGCGTTTCAAGTGCGTTAACAATGTAAGAAGCAGTTTGTTTTATTGTCTGTTCATTTTTACTTGACAACATTATGCACAATTTGTGTACACTTGGGCTTATGAAAAAAAAATACGTTGTATATATGTTTTTCGGATGTCATGCAATACAGGGAACTATAATATGAAATGTAATTCGTTTTCTATTTCACCAGTATTGCAAATTGGGCAAAACCGTTGTTCTCTAGCTATACCGCGGTATCTGCCAGTTTTAATTTCTATCGGAAGAGTTCCGGAACGAAGTTGTGCAAAACTGCGCCTACATTTGCGCACAGATAGGATGTCTAGGTATGCTTCATGTTCGTATTGGGACAATGTAGGCCGAAAGTGTAGTCCCTGATGAATATTTGTGGACTGTACAGGCTAATTTGGGGCGACACTTTTTGCACATGCATCAAACACTCTTTTCCCAGAGCACGGCTCATGCATAACCCTTTAATTGCCCAACATAATGTTACAATATGCAGTTGTAGAAGCCAGTAGTACAATGAGGAGTTATCAAAGCAGGGCCATTCTATTTCAGGATCCTAAACAGAGACCCGCCTTTGCTCAACTCAGCCGAACCCTACAGGGCCTGATAGAGGATGGAGACTATTCCCACAAACAGTGAGATAGGACCCCTCAAAAGGACCCAAATATAGTGAGTTGCGTTCTGGGAAAACTGGTCTTAATGCAAGTGCGCAAAGTGTTGTACCAGATTTTTCATTTAAAGGAGGACTCGTCTTAATTAAAAATCCAGTGAATATGGCAAATGTTGTCCCAGATAAGCCTGTGCGGATTGCAACACTTTACACACTTGCATTAAGCCCATGTTTTCCAGAACGCGGCTTACAGTGAAACTGGGCCCTTCCTTCCTCTGCTTCAAGACCCTTGTTGCACAGGAACGAGGAATTGTGTACATTTTTTACAGCGTAGATATTGTGTACATACATTCAGTATTGGGTTTTATGACTTCATCTGTGTATCTGAGTTAAGGAGTAAAATGCCATCATTTTCAATCACTTTGGCTCAGTGTTACATCCATGATTTCTGGACATGTTTAGCTGTGAAAAAGCATTTTCAACTGTAAAATGGTAGCAGAGCTCATAGTCCAATAGTTCCATACATTTGAATGGTGAACATGAAAGGCATGTCATGTCTATAATAAATGTTAATATAACTACCCTTACAGAATGTTAAATACATAATAATTTATAAGAAAAATTCACAAAGTACTGATTCTAATAAATGGCGAATAAATGTAATAGAATGCACTATGTTTTACATTTCACACAATTTTTCCACAAATCCGAACAAAAAGAGCATTAAAACAGCCAAATTATTTTTAAGTAGAGACGATTTATTTTAACGTATAAATGATCACATCATGCGAAAATGGGTGTTTTGCCAAATGCGGCCAATGTAGCTGAAGACCAGCCTGCTCAATTGCAGTCTTGTCAGGAGCTAAGCTGTCTAATGTAAAGCCGCACTATGGTTTGTGGTTTCATACGCAGAAAGGGTATCTCCTGACCAGACTACGAAAATGTGCAGGCTGGTCTGGAGGTACGCTGGCTGCATATGGAATAAGACCCATTTTTGCATGATGCTGGTCATTTTTGAGATTACTTCTTCAATCATGAGAATGTGCTGCGCTTGCTCGTTTTATCACTATTTGGAAGAAATTGTGTTGAGTTTTTGTCAAATTAGTTTTTGTTAGTTTTTCGCATAGTTAATAAAGTGCTTATTACACCTTTGATAAATTACGTCCATTTTGTTATCTGTTTATTGTTGAGGTTATAAACTTATATTAACATCATTACGTACTTACAGATGTGTGTGTTTTTTTCAATGTTTTCTGCTGATGATGTGAGGCTCAAATGTTTATATAATTGTAATATTTGAGTATTTCTATATA
Source organism: Dreissena rostriformis (assembly GCA_007657795.1). Taxonomy (NCBI): domain Eukaryota; kingdom Metazoa; phylum Mollusca; class Bivalvia; order Myida; family Dreissenidae; genus Dreissena; species Dreissena rostriformis. The sequence continues at coordinate 151,409 of VMBQ01001913.1, read as the reverse complement.
GATAGAGAATATTAATGTATATTCTGCATCATTGTGTTAGAACTTCATTTTAAGTCATATGAAAATCATGCTTGAAATTACTTGTATGTATGTAATATATGACTTTTCAATAGTTACCAATTATGTTTGTATCAGATTTGATTTTGTCTTGTGTAAATAGAATATCATTTGTTTATTTGTGGTTTTGAACGTCACTCGTCATTTAGCCTATCTACCAGTGTCTAACAATTTATAGAATATGCATAAAATGCGTTCACTTACTTTACTTCTACATTTACTGGTAATTTCATACATATATATTGCTTTGTATGGATTGCATTGTAATGTGTATAATACAAAGTTATTTTTACCTTTATATATTGGAGTTGAAGTGGCCAATCAAAAGTGCTTACATTTACATTCCAAAGTTGAATGTAGTATTCTTGTTGAGCATTACCAGACATGGGAAATCAAGGTGAAAACTACATTATAATTTGGGCAGCGCTCTGAGCAAACAGGGCTTAATGCATTTTTGCAAAGTGTCATTCTAGATTACCTGTGCAGTCTACACAGGCTAATCAGAGATGACACTTTCTGCCCAGACTGGATTCATGTTTAAAAGAGACTTGCTTAAAACCAAAAAAACCATAACAGCAGAAAGTGTTGCCCTGTTTAGCCTGTGCCGACTGCATATGCATTAAGCCTTTTTCGCCAGAGTGCCGCACATTGGTTTGCAAATGTCATTGTTCGTTCATGAAGAATATTGCAGTGCTACTGTTTAATGAGGTTGCTCTTTTGTATGCCATTTTCAGGCGATTTACGTTTTCGCATGATCAAAACATGTATAAACATATATGTATCGTTTATGACATTTTTTGTTTAGAGAAAGTCTCTTCTTTAAAAATCCAGATTTGGCGGAAAGTGTCGTCCCTGATAAGCCTGTGTGGACTGCACAGGCTAATATGGGACGACACTTTACGCACATTTCTTTTCCTTCCCTTTCTGACTATCAAGGAATGTGTCATTCCTTTCATTGTTTTGCCATATAGTCATTTCTAATTCCTCCAAATTTTTTTCAGATATTTTCTTACCTTTAATTCAGACACTCAAGCCATTTTTAATTCATCACATTTAGACGTTCATTTCGTCCCTTCGATTATCAAGGCATGTATCCTCAATCACAATTATGTCTATCGAGCCATTGCGTCTTACTCCCATTATATCTGTCTTTTTATTACACTAGACCCTCACTCTGTCTATCTAGTCATTTCAAATCGCTCTTTTTCCACGTTCAGACTATCTAGGCAATGCTCCCTACTCTCTTTCTTTCGCCGTCCTCCCATCATATATACCTAGGCAATGCTCATTCATCACGATCTGACTATCTATGCATTACTTCTTCCTCGCATTCTGACAATCTAGTAATTGCTCCTTCCTCGCATTCGGACTATCTATGCAGTGATTATTATATTTCTCACAGTTTGACTACCAAGGCGTTGTTCGGTCGTCACATTGACTACCTGAATAATTCTCCTTACTCTTAGTCTGACTTTCTATGCAATGCTTATTACTCGCATGTTGACTTACTAGGCATTCATCCTTCATAACGTTCAGACTATCTATGCTTTGCTCTGTCATCGCATTCAAACTATCTAGGAAGTGCTCATTCCTCAAGTTTGGACTATCTAGGCATTGATCTGTCCTCGCATTCTGAAAATCTAGGCATTGCGCTGTCCTCGCATTCTGACTATCTAGGCAGTGCTCATTCCTCGCATTCTGAATATCTAGGGATTGCTCTGTCCTTGCATTCAGACTATCTATGATTTGCTCTGTCCTCTCATTCAGACTATCTATGCTTTGCTCTGTCCTCGCATTCAGACTATCTATAATTTGCTCTGTCTTCGCATTCAGACTATCTATGCTTTGTTCTGTCCTCGCATTCAGACTAGCTAGCTTTGATATGTCCCGCATTCAGACTATATATGATTTGCTCTGACCTCGCATTCATACTATCTAGGCTTTGCTCTGTCCCCGCATTCAGACTATCTATGCTTTGCTCTGTCCTCGCATTCTGACTATCTTTGCTTTGCTCTGTCATCGCATTCGGACTATCTATGCTTTTCTCTGTCCTCGCATTCTGACTATCTATGCTTTGCCTTGTCCTCGCAGTCAGACTATCTAGGCTTTGCTCTGTCCCCGCATTCAGACTATCTTTGCTTTGCTCTGTCCTCGCATTCTGACTAGCTATGCTTTGCTCTGTCATCGCATTCAGACTATCTATGCTTTACTCTGTCCTCGCATTCAGGTTATCTAGGCTTTTCTCTGTCTCCGCATTCAGACTATGTTTTGGTCTGTCCTCGCATTCAGACTATATATGCTTTGTTCTGTCCCCGCATTCAGACTATCTAGGCTTATAATTGTGAATATTTGACAGAGTTTTGTTCAATACGGTGATATTTGTTGACAAGTACACAGCACATATACCATCGGCTCTTCCAATGTGATTATGCCAGCTGTGTACGAGAATAAATATATTACATTATAGTGCACAACGCTGTTAAACAATATGTTTATTACAAACCTTTTATACCTCAACAAATTTGTTACGTGTGTTTGTATGTTTAGTTACACAACTACGGTAAGTCCGAGAAAGAGTTTTTTCGAGCAATGATACTTCAGAGATAATGTAGAAATTTATTTTAAATATGTTTTAAATGTTGGAATTAATATTACCCGCGTTTGTTCAGACCAGTTATCGATCTTGTTTTAACACAATGTAGATTATATTAATTTGTCATTAAGATTATGTTCTGAGTAGACTCGCAACTCTTTTTGGAAACTCGGACCATCCGGAATATATTGGGCCAATACTTAAGAATATTGGTCACTTAGTACGAATAACGACAGCAGATAAAATTATATAAATAGGTGTATAATAATATATCAAATAGGTTTAATATACTATATCATATATTCAACTCTCCCAACCTTGCATTATTTATGTTTGTAATTTAAGTTCGTATATTGGACGGTTTGTTAATTCTTGTATTATGTATTCCTTATATAACAATATTTTAGAGCTACCTTTTTAATATTTACACATATATTTGGTTTACTTTATTATTCCTTTTGTAACTTATATTCATTATTAATAATATAAGTTTAGCAATAAAGATATCTCTATCAACATGTGTTTTGTTTATTAAACATTCAGCAAATTTCGGCAGTTGACTTTTAGATCTATATGTTCATTCAAAATAAGGTTACATACAATACTTTCTGCAATAATAAGATTTCCTTTTGATCAGCGATTTTTTTCCCTGTCATTTAATATCAATAATTGTGGAGTTGGAAGGCATCGTGTCCATTCTGTTACATTACAAAAACGGATTAAATCATGTTTTAACTGACTTTTAAATCAACATTCTTGAAATATTTGCATCATAGAACAATAAATTGTCCAAAACAGATTTTAATGTAGTTTTTTCAGTTAATGTTAGCGTTATACGCGTTACAATTGTTATTTTGCTATCGGATATCGAAACCTGGTTAGCGCAGTGGTAATTGTGACATATCCAATAATTTAAGATTAAACTAGATACAACCATTAAGGGATATGTGAATATGGCATTGTTTCGAATTGACAATTTAAACATGCACGTGTTAGCATCATCACTTTATCACTCGAATTCAAAAATATACGAGTCGTTTTCCAAAATGTCCTTGAAAGTTTGCATATAATGTGTAATACGGTCGGAAACACGTGTTGCTGCTTTTGACTAGCAAATTGCCAAAGGTCAAAGTTCCGTTGTTTTACGATTGTATTAGTTAACAAATAATGTTTGTTATCATGTTTCAGTTGTTTTCGCCGAAAATAAATAATTTCCTCAAAACGTATTTGGTGATCACTAGTCAAAGCATTATACATGAGTTTACCATTCAGAGACTCACGAGCATGGTTATGGTCTCATGTTTATATTTGATAACTTTAAAAGGAAATGAAACGTTACCTTTAAAACGGTATACCTTTATCCTTTTAAAAGCATCGGTTGTTAATATGAAAGTAAACATACTTTTCAGATTTTTATATCAAGTGCGCATCCTGTTTGCGCAATGACTATATATATAAACCTACTATTCTAGTCGTCATCTAATTGGTGGTTACACTCCGCTCTATTTCTTATTTTTATTTTATTGGATATATAAATTTGGGTACGAAACAAAAAAAAATGGGTAGGAAAAAACAATTGGATACGAAAAATAATTTGGGGGTACGGGGAAGTAGTACCCGTGGATCTCTCGATAAATTTGAAAGAGGACGGGAAACAAGCTGCCTTTACCTTTATCAATGGCCCTGGGGTGGGTAATGTGGACATGGATGGTCGAGATAGACCGTGTTGTCATAAGAGATGTTCAGTATTAATTTGAAGTCAATTGGTGAATGAATGAAGAAGTTTTGTTAAAACAACATTTTAGGTGGGCGTGGTCTTTGTGGGCGGGGCGCCCCAGGGTTGGTTATGTGGCCATGCATAGTTGAGATTTACCGTATTTTCATATAAAGCATACTAGGTAAGCGTTGAATAGAGAGAAGTTTATGTTGTGAGACTTAGAACGCCGGGAGCGCGATACGTACGTTTACGTACAGAAGGTTCTATAATTAGTATTTTCAAATGTATATCTCTTGTATTGATATCTTCAAATGCATCCTTCATCTAGAAATAATCAACAAACACGTATGTCCCGTGCGCGTTGTTAAAACAATGGTACGCATGCAGTACATTTACATTTATTTTTTTGTGTTACAAGGTGCTTGTAAAAACGACCATCGTAACGACAAGGAGTGTGAGATTTGGGCCAAGTACGGCCACTGTGACTTGAACGAATGGATGAAAATCCACTGTGCGGCCGCGTGTGGCTCGTGCAAGTCCACAGAGAAGACGACCACTACACCAAAGCCTTATAAAACAGATAACGGAGGTATGTTATCGCCTATTTGCTTACTTTCCAATGGATAATGCGATAACTTTACGTCACGTGATACATATCATGACTAAAGTATAGGATTTAGTTCGTCCCCTTTTTAGGGTTGCTACGATTAATAGTAGATAAACATCTTTGTTCATTCAGTTAAGCGATAGATCGGATGGAGTGTAATACTTTTTGAATAATATCATGACGGAAACACTTGTCGGATAGCAGCTATATTATGTGGCTCGTTTGGGTTTGTTTGTGAACATGCTGCACAAGATAAATCGAAACATTAGTGACATAATATTGTATCTATTTAATTCGTTTCCACTTCGAAATTTTACGTATTAATCACAATTTGACTTTAATTTATCCATGCATAATGGTCAGTGTTGGGTTAATATTGGCAAGATATAAAAACAAAACTATGTTTCATATTTTTTTCAATTAATCTCTTTATAGAGATTTAAGCTTATTGCATATTACATTAGACATAAGACCATGAAAAACCGTCACATAAAAATATTATAATTTATTTGAAGCGAATATTTCATTAGAATAACATAATATAAGCCATGGCCTTTAAACGAGTTAACTGTCGAATTCTATCAAAGGATTTTGGATATGTTATCACCTTTACCTCTGATTTTGTACTGAATGTATTCAAAATGAAGCATTGGGACATACCCTAAAACAATGTAATTTTTCCTCTCTCTATAAGAAAGCTGATCATGAGAATTTAGAAAACGTTAGACCAATACCACTTAAATACAGATTTCACAATTTTAGCAAGAGTTTTAGCTAAGTGTTACAGATTGTTTTACCAAACATCACCAGTCTTTATCAGCTTGAATAAAAAATAAAACAAAATGCATTGGTTTAAATTTTCGACAAATACAGGATATAAGAGCTGCTAGAAATAGATGACGCACTCGTATTTGTTGAATCTAAGAATGATTTTGATACATTTGGATGGAACATGTCGTTTAACGTCTTGACAAAAATCAGTTGAAAGTAGAAATTTTATAAAGATGGTGAAGACATTATTTAATGACGTATGATCATCTCTTATGAATAACTGAGGGCAATCGTTTTTTTTTTCAAAAACGATAGGCGAAAACGACAAGGCTGTCCTCATTTTTCTTTTAATAAGATTATTATTAGAACGCAACTTCGGTCTTGCAATCAGTATGAAGATATTACAATAAAATGCAGCCAAATTGATCAAAATATGAAAATCACACAACTTGCAGATGTTACTACAATTTTCATGCAAACAAACAAATATATACCAATCGTCATTAATATTATCAATTACTTTGTGTTCGTATCAGGTCTTATATTAAATTTAAAAACATACTGAAAGCATACTACTTGGAAAGTCAAAACGAATGTTTAATTCACGACATAAAATTAAGTCAAATGAGTAGAGTCTTAAGTACTTACTTTGGGACAAATTCCGTTCATTATAATAAACTAAATTGGAATGACAAAATTGCATCTTGTCAAAAAGTAATTAATGCCTGGAATAATAGACATCTTACATTTTACGGAAGGGTTACAGTAATTAAAACAAAATTGCTTCCAAAATTTGCATATCTTTTACAGTCAACAATTCTTTCAAAGAATATCTGAAATGAACTTAACACTTTGCCTTTTAAGTTTGAATGGAATAAACAAAACTGAAAAAAATGAAAGATCTATATTGATTGATTATAAACGAGATGGAGGAAATGAAATGCCTGACATAAACATGAAAATGAAACTAAAAAAGAAGTGGGTTAAATGCTATGCATCAATGATAACGCAGATTGGAAAGTTATTCATATTCTTCTCGAATCCCTTTGGCAAGAAGCGTTTTATATTTAAAATGAACATCGATTCAAGTAAGTCATTACCAAAGGTACAATGTGAAATACCTGACTTTTATAAGGAAATTGTATGAAATTTCATTACAATTACCAATTGCAATACACGGAGACAACCACACAACTATTTTGATGTAAGAACTTGCTTATCGAGTAATTGTAATCAACACATTCAATAACAATTGTATTGCACACTCCATATACGATGTTTCATATGAACTTCCATAACACCTAGATTCAATATAATAATATTTTCTTCAATCAATACTAATATCAAAATGAAAAAGCAATTTATTTGTAGAATACGTATCAAATGGATGGAATATGCTATGCAAATTGTAATAAAGGATTTATCTGATGTACTTTTATAAACTGAACAGAATACTTTAAAATATTTTATATGTATATAATGACGAAACATAACACTTTAAGTATATACCATTAATGCCAATATCACGAAGAAGGTTAGCACATTTCAATAAAGGAATTATCTTATATATTGTATGTGTAGGTTATTTATATAGTGGAAATAACCAAATGAATAAACTAACTTTTTTATATAGAGACCAGTACACATACATATTACAAAATAGTAGTTCTGCGACTGGTAGTTTAAAAATTGTGGAAACGAACACATTAAATATATAAGGGATAACTGTAAAAAAGACTAAAGGTAAATTATAAACACATAGAATGAATCTTTAAATGATGTAGACAAGCATTACATTTACAAATATTTTGAATTGAAGTGAGATGTCTATATTTATACTTTGAACTCGTATGCATCACACACATAAATATAGTACAAATAGTATAAATAGTACATGTTGTATACATATTTGTTTTAAAGTTAATCATAGTCCATAAAACAAAACAAGTTTCTACGTTTGGAGTCGAGCCTACATATACTACATAATTGTTGTTTGGACGTTTGGTCGATTATTTTTGGGCTTCATGAATTAAATAAGATAAACGATTAACCAGTTGTTAACACAGTGATTCAGTAATTACTGACAATTTTCTGTGATTATCTTTTTTGAAATAAACATTAATTATTTCTTAATATTCATCTTTTTATTAATTATTGACTTTGTTTACTAATTTAACACTTAACTCCATCAATTACAATAACTTTCTAGCAATAACAATCCTCTCTTCTAATATTTTTTACTTTCCGCAAATATGATAAGCATTCAGTTACAAAAAAAAAGTTCAAAGTGCTTAAGTAAGCACAATAACAGCCATTCAATATATAGTATTCTTCTATGCCATTACGTACACATACAAATGGTGATAATGACTCACCTTAACGAACACCTATATGTCATTTGAAGAAGTGAAACTCCAGAAGCTGCAGCAGTATTGCAGTTTTATCATACACACCTGAATAATATTTATATAATAACATTGTCCATTTGAAAATCTGGATTTGAGATCCACATACACATCTGTAATTATTTTAAACTTAAGCTCCTTTATACACGTTATAGTTTTAAAGCCAACTGTATAATCAGCTACTCATTAATTTAATAAAGAGATAACTTTAAACTACTCGTTCAGGTAAATTTTGTTCAACGCTTGACAAAGGGTCGTTTAATAAACATTCCGGAACTCGTTAAGTAAATTATGGTATGATATGATACCTTGTGGAAAAGTCAAGTGTTAAACATGATAACTTGTACTAGGTTGGATTTGTGTTATGTTATCATTTTACTCCTTAAATGTTCATTGTAATAATAAAATCATTAAACACTTCAATATAACTCTATGATAAGATAATATTCCATATTATAAATATGGTTATGGCTACCTTTCATATGAGTATGTGTAAAATGTTTAATTTTACTCCAATATCATCTCAACTGTATATATATATATATATATATATATTCAATTTGTGTATGAAAAATCATGACCGATTGCTGATAAAAGGCAAATCTATTGGATTTGTGGCCAAAAATTTAGTAATTTGTATTAATCAATTATATATCGGTTATCTAGGCAACACTGGTGTGTGCGCGGACCAGGAGAAGCACAGTGCTGCATGGGCGCGCCACGGTTTCTGTGAGGACAACCCCAATACGGCACTAAGGATCTGCAAGAAGTCATGCAATGTTTGCACCGATGAGACAAACGGTAGGTTGACCGCACAGCATCTAGGGTTGGCATCCAGAGTATATATGCCAAGTACCAATAAACGAGTTTCCAATCAGCAAATCACTGGAACGGTTTGATGTCGGGCAAAAACAAAAGATCAAATATTATTTTTTCATTCAACAAAGACACATTATTTAAAAATAACGTCCTATATTATAACAAACATACACAGTATCATACCATTTAGGCATTAATATAAATACCTGTTTTCGTTTCTTACTTTCTATTGGGTTTCATAAACGCTGATAATTGGTAACTATTTTGAAATATGTAAAATGATATATTTACCTGAACATATGAGTGATTCATTATTTACGTAGTAGTATTTGAATAAATTTGAATTCAATACGTTCGATTTCCAGAGTGCAAGGACAAACACCAGTTGTGCGGAGTGTGGGCACGTGGTGGTCAGTGTCAACGCAACAGTGGCTACATGCTTCGCTCGTGTCAAAAGTCATGCAACATCTGCTAGTTCCGGTTGCGATATAATTATGGAGGCACATCATGCGGTCTGTGCTAGTGCAGGCATGAATATTAACTTACATGGTCTGATAGTAACTGTATAGATATACTAGTATCGAGAATAGTACATACTGTATGCACTTTGTTGAAATACTATTTTTTAAGTTTAGACACAATGAACTTTGTTTTTTTATAAATGTATTGATGTGTTATTTAATAATTTCAAATCTGTGTTGGTTTAAGAAACGCAAAAAAATCATTATTCATAATTTTAATTAGTTATTGTGATAAAAATTATTCAAACAATATGCATGTTTATTCGTTTTATTATACGTGCAATCATTATTTGATCATAAACGTTTTATTTTGGTGTTTTGTTGCATACAATTAATATCTTATGCATATAATGGTATTGTGTACATAGTTTTGTTAAATATTCATTGTTATATGTCTAGGGATTCGTTTATTGAAAAGTTATTCTTATCATTATTACGAACACATTTCAAAGTTCTTCCTTCCATTATAGATCTCAGTGTTGGTACGATCAGAGCATATTCATGTAGTATATCAATTTTGAACTGAGGACTGAAATTACGAGGCAAGAAATAATGAACATTTATGCTCAAAACGATGAAGTTTATGGTATAGACCTTTCTAGATGATTTATTATGCGAAACGCTTTAAAAGCTGCAAAGACATATGTTATTAGTTTTTACTTGTTATAGTTTGCGTGACTAACACTATTAATTATTTTACATTAAAATGTATTAATTTTGTCAATGCACAACATAATTGTCATCGGCAATCGATATATCCTATGCGCTACCTTTGTACAAAATGAAAGAATACTACTTTTTTTTTCTTTAAATTATACTTGAACATTACATAAATGAAAATGTACATATTGTAAAAAATAACATTTTAAAATATATTACTTTATTTTGTATATTGGTGTGACGTATTTAATTTAATCATTTGCTATACACATGTTATTGTATATACGGCGATACTCTTCCATTGTAATGCTCAGCCCGAAGTATATGGGCGCATAAATCCATCTATGTTTTCAGTTATTCTTACGGGTAACCAAGGTAGATATCGATGATTCGTTATGGAAAGCTTCATTACTAAGAAAGGGGTGGACACTGAACTAGGACATGTCAGTTGAACGACTTCTCCGAGTTGGTCAAGGGATTTTGATACTGTCTGAATAAGTTTCCATGGCAACTAATGTTCGCAAGAGTTTGTCCCAATTTCTATCCGGAAATTTATTCACCATTATAGTCATTTGTTCAAGTTGTTTCTCAACATGAATAGTGTATGTGACATTTTTAACATTTTACACTCGTCGTAGTTTTCAGTTATAGTCAATGGTATTGGATAAAAAAAAAAGTATTTGTTTACTTTAACAAAACATGCAAGACCTTCACATGTAGATACAGTAAACTTACAGTGAGACCGCACTTTGTATTGTATATGGTACATTCCAAAGAGGCCCATCACTGTTTTTAAAACAATCAACAATAGACATAGAAACACAGTTTCCGCTTAAAACACTGAAATATTCAAACAGTATGATACGGAAAATTGCACATACCAAACATTCGTTTTTGATTTGCATGCAACAAAAATACTCAGCGAAATTTGTATTTGGTAAATTATGTTCTATTAACGAATCACAGTACATAGATACTGCATTTATATTTAAAATCCTTAAATTGTACACAAAAACTATATTATTAACCGTATTGATTTTTTACACGAGTTTAAGGAGAGATTTTGTTTGAGTACTTGCATTAACAATCAGATATGGTAATCACCATTTCAAAAAATAATTAGTTCATTAAATTTTAATTAAATAATACAATTCAAATCTCACACATTTCAAATTTGCGAAATTATCACATTTATTTGAAAAATATATGTATATTATATCCCTATCTGACCTTTCTAATTACCATAGCCCATTTAAAAAGACTTTGCAATTGAAATTTAACACATGAAAAATACTAACCCCATCGAATTCATGAACAAGATACACAAGCTCTGTGACGTAATAACCTAATTTAGTTTACAGTGAAAACTAGTGTTTTTCCCAGGCCCTTTTTGTGTGGCGAAGTGCCACGCCGCCCTTTTGAATCGCCACTGTGCCCTTTTCAAAGGCAAAAGTCGCCACGCGCCCTTACTGATAACATCTTAATTTCCTCTTGACCAAACTTCTAAGCCGAGTCGTATCAGAGTATGGCCGGAAGGCCCAAGGCAGCAAAGATTTGCACGGTTGTGTATTAGTCATGCGTGAATAACCCCATGTCAATATCAATAGATAATATCAGTGGCTGTGTTATATCAAGCACACTAATCTCTCACTAATAAGAGCATGGAACTGAAATGGAATAAATTGCAAGGTAAACATATTAATAACAAATTAAATACATCAATAATACTTAAGTGTGTTTGTTTATACAATCATGTATGTGTTTAAATGTTCCATCCAAAACCAGGTTTTCACGTGACAGAACGTTTTGCCCTTTTTTGCCTAAACTGCGTGTTAAAATATGCCCTTTTATAATGTTCTTCGCCATGCCCGATTGCCGTCCTGAGAAAAACACTAGAAAACAATTACTAAAACATATAGAAATTAATAATGTACAATATGATTATTATTGTACGATTAAGTAGAAACTAGTATCATAAAGAAATATACTAAATATTAAATCATGCATACACCAAGTTTAATAAGGTATGTGACGTAATAACCTAATCTAGTTAACAGTGAGAATAATTACTAAAACATATAGAAATTAATTATGTAGAATATGATTATCATTGTACGATTTAGTAGAAACTAGTATCATAAAGACATATACTAAATATTAAATCATGCATAAATCATGTTTATAAAACAGAACTGTTATTATTAAATTGTGTAGAAATTATATTCAATATAATTAGTATTGTATAATAAGTAGGAACTTTTATTATAAAGACATATATTAAGTAATAAATCATGCTTAAATCATGTTTATAAAACAGAACTGCTGTTATTAAATTGTGTAGAAATTATTTTCAAAGAATATGGACAATTATACTTATGAAATTGATGTATAAGATATGTATTATTGAATTATATACAATAGTTATATTATAAAATGTTATGCAGTACAACTTAAATTCTTATTTAAAGTTATTTTGTTCAACTTTCGGAAAATGTCTGACCAAAGTATGTAATAACACTTCAGCGGCGAATCAGTGATGTAAACATTTCCTGTTTCAAAAGGTGAAATGTCAATTAATGTTCATAACCCCGAGTCAATTTCGTCCGCTTTTCCTATTAATAGACCATTTATTGTGTAAGCAAACCAAAATGACAGATATATATGTTAAATTACGTCGTAGCGGATAGGTTTTGGACGGATTTTGTCATGTCTTGGAAACTATTTGGACTTGGAAATATTGGACTTGGAAACATTCTATTAAAAACCGAATAAAACAAAGAACTATTATTTGAGTTATTTTTGTATGCGTTATTACGTTACAGCTCGAGCCAGACCCGATAGACCAATTCTAATCGAAAAAGTAGAAGAAAATGACAGCGTTCATCATTACGAAAGCAGTTTTTCAACGAAGGGAGTATTACTTTTACACTGCAAGGAAAATATGACAGTGCATATTCCAACGAGCAGTCTTTCATAATATGTAATTAGAAAAGATAATGTAAGACACTTTTTACGAACCAAAGAACGAGTTAAACTTAATTGTGTCTGCTTCAGAGAATTGCTTAGTAGTACAATAATCTTAAAGTGGTTCGTGTGATTTTATTAAACTGTTAAAATGTTAGATGTGGTTAAAACAAGGCATGTTTATTCTGTCCGATTCTCAAAGACCCAAAATCAGATAAGCGGGTACATTTGAATAACAAGGGAATAAACCTCCTTTCTTGCAATAAAATAACCATATCTTAGCAGTGTGAGTAGCACGGCTTCACGATGAATATAATTGTCAGGATCAACAAACAGATCTTCACTGCATACATCAATTTTAAGTATTGCTCTCATTATATAAACGGGGACATGTTATTATACAAACTGTCGATTGTTGGTAAAGTGGGTTAACTGCACAACTAAGAACATAAATACAAACACAGTTTCAGTAGTCCGTTTAGATAAGGAATAAAGTGAATGGTGTAGCTGTTTTTATTCGGTTCAATTGCTGCAATATATCGCCGACTCCGGTTGACGTCTTCGCAAATGACCTCTAGTAGTTCAATTACCATGGCGTTGCTTTCAAATCAGATGGTCGGAACTCCTCTGTGTCGAAGATGTAGTACTAAAGACAAGGCTTAACATGATCTACAAAGAATTCTAAACCTGGTGAACGACTGGTGCTAAAGATGGCGCGTACTCATAAACGCCGATAAATTGAAATGCATACATTTGCTGGAGGATTTACGAGCAGCGTATTGGTTTTGAATTCAGAATTGGAAACTATGTCCTAGAAACTTTACACCGGTACAGATATCTTAGTGTATTACTGTCACGAAAACAGTGACTTCAGTTACAATGGATAAAGTCATTAGGGAAAGCAGCTGGTTGTTCCATAGAATCCGTGTATCAGCACGATACACGCTATGAAAGACTTTGGGTTTACTCTGTCGAATATATAGATAACTCCTATACCACTCCCATTATGGACAACTGCTTTGCTCTCCTCGTTTGGGGTTTTAAGCAGTACTACAGTATCGATTATGTTCAACATAGGACGATGCGCTACTTCATACATGTAGGTGTCTACAGATTCACACCCATCTTGGCCATGAGTGGAGACACCACATGGTTACCCAGCACATCACGGCGATGATACGCATATGGAACCGGCGCATCCGCATGCATGTTTACAGCGTTACCAAACACGTTTTTAAGCTCGACTCTATCAACAATATAAGCGTGAATAACTGGTCATGTTAAATAAAGCAAATATTGATATAACGTACTACATTGAATCCAAATATGTCGTAGCTGTGTTAATAGGAAAACAACACCCCATGCATTATATGTTGATATATGGAAACCGAATGTCAAACTGTTGCAAAACTGATGACATACAGACTGTTCAAGTATAAATTCAGTAGTGAATCAGACATTAACATGCACTCCAGAAAAAGAACACGTTCTAAGCTATGCTAATTCAAAAGCTGAATCATGTCTCTCAGAAAGAAAACAGATCGATCTGTCGATAAACCAGTGAAACAAAAACTGTGCAGGTTCTCGGAACTCATGCAAGTGTTACTCTTTACAATAATATAAATAACATTCCGTGTCATGTTTTCAATGTTGAAAAAAAACCGTAAAAGCATAATGTCGAACTATCCACGCAAATTTGCAATTTCTTGTTGATGCTGTTTTATTATGAATAAAAGTCCCATCGGTTATTGTGTGCGTATCTATCAAAAATGTTTTTGAAATAGAGCAACTCTGTTTGCTTCACTAATAATTTGCAGCGAATTTTCAAAACCATTTCAAAGTGTATATCAGTTTCTTTTGACGTTTGAAATTGACTATTCTTATATCAAACACGTTTAATTTGGATTCGCTTACAAACTTCACTTAAAATACGTTTTTAAAACCCGCAATAAATATAATATTTGATTATATTTCTCGTACTATGTTAGAGTACAACTAAACTTCGTTACATCAAAGTCAATTGGAGATCCGTTATTTGAAATATCCAGATATGGATTAAAAAATAAATATTTAGTAAACAATATTTCTCGTTTGTACTGTGTTATATAAAATAGTGATTGTGAATGTTTGTACTCAAAGCAAGCATGAAAAATCAATAGTTCAATTTACTACAGCATACACTGGTTAAATCTCAGACAAAAAGAATTCTTAAGATGTTTGATGACAAACTACTTGTGTATGTACAGTGTGTACGTAAACAGACGTTAACACGTCGATTTAACAATTAACTACATTATGAAAACACGTGATGGGACAGATAACCCCTTAAAGTTAAGCACAACTTCGAGTTTAAACCTCGTGATTACTGTATTTATTTCTCATAAGAGAATATTGGATACAGTCGGGAATAAATATCAACTTCGACATATCTGAAACTTAGAATTAAGAGAGTTCGCAATTACGAAATTCAGCTTAATTTATCGATTGAATGTATTTATTATCGTATATAAAATGTTCTTTGTGGAAAAGATTCAGTGAACTAACCTGAAAGCCAAAACACGGAAGAAATTCACAGAGTTTAACACTATATATAGTTACAAGTAAAATGAGAAGACGAGTTAATTTTAAAACGGAAAATGTTCCATAACTTGTATTCCGGAGTTACCCGACGAACTACGAACACGCTCATGACGACAAGTTCGGGCAGGAAGATATTTTGATATCTACTTCTGTGTGCGGACGGAGTGGTTAAAAAGAACATTTGACTCAAAGTTCACAAGGTGTTTGGTTATTTACACAAGTTAAGATCTAGTATCATTAACTGTCAATCGATGGGAACAATTCTGCGTGGATTAATGTCTGTGTATGCTGTTTATATATCTAAAGTATTGATAAATCTTGATTTTTAAAATCGAAAGTAGACATAGGTTGAAACAAACAATTCAAAGTGGCGACAGGAGGACTTCAGGATTCAAACCGAGGCAACGCAAGCGACTTTATCGGACAGTGTGACGTTACACGATCTTGCGAACCATGTATGAAAACCAACATTGCAAAAGAAGCTACCGTTTTCTGTAAGGATTGCAACGAGTTTTTGTGTGAGACTTGCAAAAATCCACACCTTGTATATAAGCCAGGACAGCATCATGTGGTCAGTATTCAGAACAATGAATCGTCCACAGTGATAGAGGACATGAAAGGAATGGACAAGTGTTCGGAGCATGGTAAGGGATTCGAGTTTTTGCTAAGATCATTCCAAGCCAATTCTGGGACCACAATTGAAATAAGTGAATTTATTTTCACTTTTTTGTGTTATCCCTGGTAATGGTCAGCATTTCATGGTAATATTTATTTATTTAAACTTATATTTGTTATATTATTGCCATGTATTACTTAACTAGTAATTATTCAGTATTTGTTAGTATGTATCTATTTGTTTGTATCACACCATGATTTGTGTATCAGTGCCAAAATAAAACTAACTACTAAACTACTAAGCTCTGCTGCACTACCTGTGTTATCGCACACCGGAAGTGTGAAAAATGGGATAACATAACCAGTATTTCTAGGCAGAAAGGAGCAAAGCTCACGAATTGAAACAGTCCTTGTTAAAATTAAAATCCGATACTGACGCTAGTGTTGTCGAATGTAAGCAGTCATAACAAGATTTCAATACGTCAGTTACAAACGTATCAAAAGAATTTGACGAAATGAGAGATCGTATGATACACATGTTTGACGCTGCGAAACATGAATCGCTTACTAATGCAGACCATTTGAAGAGTGAAGAGATGAAGCGACTTGATCGAATTCAATCTGTATCTACAACAATTATGGAAGAAATCAATCACTTATTGTCATTGTCCTCTGCTATTGAAGAACACGGTACACCTCAGCAAATGTTTATATTTTCAAAACAGCTCGAGAAACACAATAAAAAGATCGAACAACGCATGACGCAAGTGATATTGTCGTATCCGGAAGAGCTTTCGTGGCGTCTTGAAATGGGAAAACATTTAATTGAAGTGAATTTGGAACAGACAGGTATTTTGAAATTGATACTTGTGAACGTCAGTAAATGTTACTTCATATAACAATGTAAAATTATGAAATTATACCTCTGACGGTTTTTGTATAGCATTTTGTGTAGAAACAATATTTGAAATACTCAATCCTTATTATTTACTTCCAAACATAGTATTTGGATAGTTCTTATAGGAACTATGTTTGATATTGTATTATCACTTCATCGAGTATTACACTATATTGTGTATTTAAGATTTGAGCAGCTAACCTACATATATGAAAGTATACTCGTGTTTACATTAGGCTCAGAATTATACATAATATATTTTCATGTGTCAACCGGTCTTAGATAAACCTCGTTTGAAAAAGTACATAGAAAAAAAGAAATGTTAAATGAACATTAATTAAATATTAAGTTTTGTTTATTTTTGCGGATGACAAACAAACCACAGATCGGTGCGTGCATTCGCCTAAAACATGTCATTATTACGGCATTTTCAATGCAGAAAGGAGGCAAAGATTATAAACAAACACAAAGGTAATCGCGGAAAATATTGGATCTAACTTGGGCAACACTGTCCATGAATATTTGTGAAAAACATTAAATACATAACATGAAATAATTAGTAGTTATATAAATCGACTACATGATCATGTGAGTAATTGTTATCAAGATACAATGAAATAAAAAACAAAAAACTAAAACTTCCAATATTGCGCAAAATCAGTGTGATGATTGCCTTGCAGGGATATTCATTAATTACAAAACAACTAATTTAAATTTAGAAAAGTTCAGTTTGGTTATTTCTTTTTTGGGCAACGTGTCTATATTGTATACACGTTGTACTATACATGTACTTACACATGAATGAAAAATGAGCATTTTGAGCCATGTTTCACCCAGATTCAAAACAAGTAACTCGATGTTTGAAGTTAATTAAACGCATACTATTATTTTCATGTGCGATGTTAAGGCACGTGGTCGTAACGTTTACGAATTTATTGAGTTCAGAAATTATTTTGAGTTATCTAACAATTAACACGTTTCCCGTTTCAATTATTTGAATGCTCGAAAAATAGTTGATATTCTTTATACACACGCTTAATTATTGGATTTGCCCACCTGCTGCATTTGAGTCGATTAGTCTTTGATGTTCGTTGTCTCGAAAGAAAAAACATAATTGTTATTAAAGGGCATGTGAGCCAATATTTTACCTTGAGCACTCTGAAACGAGCGACCGAACTGGTCGCATAAAACACATGTAAAAGTTAATGAATCATGAATGCAAACAATTTACGGAATCAACTGCTGTACATGTGAATCTGATTTACACAATTGTTTTGATAAACGAATGTAACAGGACATCAAATATTACAATATTTTTTTCCGAAGTGAGAAATGCACTAATGATTGTATTCTTTTATGAGTAGCATTTAACATGTCATCCAACACACTCAATATAGACCATATTTTCTACTCAAATCTTTAAGGTACTGGTTTTTTAACATAAGAACACTTTCCAAATGAAGTATTAGCTGCATCCTTGCATGTCGCATTTATTATCTATCTAGTGATATATCCAAACAAAAAATGTAGCAGGGGGGGGGNGGGGGGGGGGGGCTGAAAAGGGGCGGTAAGTACCTTTTTCGCAAAACAATAACGAATACATTACGTTATTAAATATTAACTAAATTCTAATTTTCTTTGTGTTAAGTTAATGAAATTAAAGCGCCTCGTAAGTTTAATTAACCCACGTATTGTTAGAAACATAGATAGTGAGTCTATAGTGTTCATTACACATTTCTACGCATGCGCAGGCGGGAAAGAACAACTTGAAAATCGCCTTCAAAATTTGTGGATTTCTTCAAAATTTGGAACTTTTGAATGACACTTTTAACTGAAAAACTCTTAAAAACTGTTTATACAACTTTTTTAATTCAACGCGTGCAGTTTTAAATCAATATCTTACGTTTTTTGGAGAATTTTTACCTGAGTCTCTATCAATAGACGCTTGTCTCATATCACCTGGAAAAGGAGTCATCAGACGCTTATCAACTATAACTTCGGCAAACGCCTACTGATCCAGAATAAACATTAAACATGGCAGCTTCCGTGAAACTGTTTACCTGGTTGATTATTATGTATTTAAACACAATATGCTCGCAAAAGGAACCCGAAGTCATGGACAATATGTATAAGGGTAATTACTCGGAACCAAGAGACATATGTCAACTAAATAACCATACAAATGATGTATCGATGTACAAAATTGCCCCCAAATCAGATATTGTAAACATTCATTGTATTATCTATTTCCACCTGAAACACACACGGCGTGTTCAATCACAGCCAGTTAACCTGAGGCGGGGTTTTAAACTCTACCTATTAATCATATCAGGGGATATTGAACTAAATCCCGGACCCCCACGATATCCTTGTGGCCAGTGTAAAAAGGCGGTTACAAATAAAACCGGTGGTATATACTGCGAAGCATGCCTCAAATTGCTGCATCCGGATTGTGCAGCGCTAACCGGAGAACAATACAAGCGTCTGGGTGCCAGTGAGGATACGTGGTTTTGTAGAAAATGCTGTGCCTTCCCTTTCACTGGTTCGTTTTTCGAAACTGACGTCGAATTACCGGACCAAAATAACTTAGACTCAAATACAGAAAATGAAGAACCAATAAAATCTCCTTTTGAGGAACTATATGAANTTTCACTGATTCGTTTTTCGAACCTGACGTCGAATTACCGGACCAAAATAACTTAGACTAAAATTCAGAAAATGAAGAACCAATAAAATCTCCTTTTGAGGAACTACTAGTATATGAACTGCGTAAAAAACATCAGCAAAAAATTATTGTTGGACACCTGAACATAAATAGTCTACGCTATAAATTTTCAGAAATCTATAAAATCTTGTCAAATAAAGTTGTAGACATGTTATATCTTTCAGAGACAAAACTAGATGAAACGTTTTTGGACAGTTTGTTTGTTGCCCCAGGGTACAAGCTTGAGCGCCGAGACAGGAATGCCCACGGAGGAGGTATCGCTTGTTTTATAAGGTCTGACATCCCTGCAAGAAGAATAAAAGATCTTGAAGCAGAACACTTAGAAAGTATGACTTTTGAAATAATATTTAGTAAATGCAAATGGCTAGTTTCATGTATATACAAACCTCCAAATATAAAACCTGACCGTTTCTCAGAAATTTTCACTAGCCTTGCAGACAAGTGCTTTACAAAATTTGACAACTGTATGTTTATTGGAGATATGAACTTTGACCTGCTTAGTGACACTAAAGGGAAACCACTCTGTGATATAATAGACCTTCTTGACCTTGTTAATTTAATTAAAGAACCTACATGTTTCATGAAAAATATGCAACCATCTCTTGTTGATGTTATTTTAACAAATAGAAATAAGCTATGCATGAAAACTCTTAACTTTAGCACAGGTGTTAGTGACTGTCATAATTTTATTAGTACTGTTATAAACAATAATGTGCCAAAAACTGAAAAACAAAAGATTAGCTATAGAAGCTTCAGAAAACTAAATGTTGATGATTATGTTACTGATTTGAAAGATATACAAATTGTGGAAGATGATGATCTGAATGCAATGTATAACAATTTTGAAAAGGAAATTTCATCTGTAATAGATAAACATGTACCTTTGAAACAAATGTATAAACGAAATGCTCCGTTACCATATATGAACAGAGAATTACGTAAAGCTATCTATCAGAAGAAAATGATGTATCATAAATATTTGAAAAATAAAAATTCAAAAACTTGGAATAAATACAGAATAGCAAGAAATGCTGTTACAAGCCTTAAGAAAAAATCCATGAACAAATATTTTCAAGAAAGGTGCATTGGGGGTTGTAAGACATCTGATTTCTGGGGTACTATTAAACCTTACCTTTCCAATAAATCAAAAAACAATCAAACTAAAATTATTTTAAGTGAAAATGATGCTATTGTAACTGAAAATGTTGAAGTTGCTGAAATTTTTAATGACTTTTTTACAAATGTAGCTAAGGACATAGGCAAAGATTATATTTTTGACTGTGAAAGCCACCCAAGCCTATGTAAAATTGAAGAGAAAATGAATACAATCTCAAAAACACAGTTTAGTTTTGAACATACTGATGAAAATAAGGTTATAAAAATTATAAATAAATTTGACTCAAAAAAGGCCACAGGAGTAGATAAGATATCTGTGAAATTATTGAAAGCTGGCAAAGAGGCTCTAGTTACACCTATTACTAAGTTTGTAAACAAATCCATCGACTCATGTATCTTTCCAGACCAATTGAAAAAAGCCCAGGTTACACCTATCTTCAAAAAGAAAGACCCTTTAGATAAATCAAACTACAGACCAGTCAGTATTCTTCCCATCCCATCAAAAATCTTTGAAAAGGTCCTAAGTGAACAATTGTCCTCTTACTTTGATAAAATTTTTGATAATTTCCTTTGCGCTTTTAGAAAAAATCATGGATGCCAGACTACTTTATTAAAATTACTAGAAGACTGGAAATTTGCTTTAGATCACAATGAATATGTTGCTGCCATTCTAATGGACCTCTCCAAAGCTTTTGATTGTCTTCCACATGATATCCTACTCCATAAACTGCAGGCTTATGGTGTATCAGAAAACTCTGTCAAACTTTTAAAATCATACCTGTCAAACAGACAGCAGCAGATTAAAATAGGAAGTATTGTTAGCTCCTGGGAAGACATTCACAAGGGTGTGCCTCAGGGTTCTATACTAGGCCCCCTCTTATTCAATATTTTTATAAATGATATTTTTTACTTTATTAAAAGAGGTACTCTGTACAACTATGCCGACGATAATACGCTCTCTTTCCACTCCCCTGATTTTGATGAACTGAAACAAGTACTTCAAGATGAAAGTAAAATTTTAATTGACTGGTTTAAATTCAATTGTATGCAGGCTAATCCTGACAAATTTCAGGCTATAGCTGTAGGCCAAAAAACTATCAGCAGATCCCCAATTTTCGATTTAGATGGATTCAGTATATCATGTGATGAAGTCGTCAAACTCTTGGGAGTGGACATTGACTGCAAGCTGAAATTTGATTCTCATGTTAGTAATATATGTAAAAAGGCTGCACAGCAGGTCAATGTTTTGAAAAGAATTGGTAACAACCTTAGCAAACTAAATAAGCTCACTATATTTTATACTTTTGTTTTATCAAATTTTAACTTTTGCTCATTGGCATGGCACTTTTGCTCAGAAAGCAATACTAGAAAAATGGAAAAGATTCAAGAGCGTGCACTCAGATTTGTTTACGATGATTACTCCTCAAGTATTTCAATGTTACTCTCAAAGGCAAACTTACCATCGCTGCATGTCCGCCGGATGAGAACCATGGCTATAGAAACTTTTAAAATAGTCAACAACATTGCCCCTCCTGTGTTATCAGACCTTGTCGTAAAAAAGTCAACAGGTATAAATTTTAGATATTCCAATTTATTACAGGTACCAGCGGTTAGAACCACTTCTTATGGTAAGAACTCCTTCAAGTACGCTGCGCCGGTGCTGTGGAACTCACTCCCAGATCACTTCAGAACCTGCTCCAGCTTTAGTCAGTTTAAGACCCTGATCTCCAGCTGGAGCGGCAAAGACTGCAAATGCATAGCCTGTGATTCTGGGTAGGTGAGCACCAACAGCACCGACGAGCAGTTCTTGGAGTTCACATTTTCATGTGCTTATATGTATTTTGTTTTGCTTGCTGCATATTCTTATTTCCCCCCTTTGTGCTTGCAGTAAATGTGGTATTCATGTGCTTTATGTATTTTGTATTGCTTGCTTGCTGCATGTTTCATATTTTCCCCTTTTGTGTCTCAGCTTGCAGTCAATGTGTTGTTGTTGTTGTTGTTGTTTTTTTTTTATGTGCTTATATTTGTATTTTGTGGTATTGTACATGTGCTTATATGTATTCTGTGTCCCCCTTTGTGCCTCAGCTTGCAGTCTATGTGGTATTTTTCATGTGCTTATATGTATTTTTGTGTTGCCTTTTGCATGGTCATATTTTTCCCCCCTTTGTGTTTAAGCTAGCAGTCAATGTAGTATTTCATATACTATGCTTGTGTTTTTTTGCCTTTTGCATGGTGTTGCTTGTGTCGATTTTATGTCGTTGCTTATATCTAATTTTAAATCGCCTATAGCTATGTGTTGTATTTGTGCTGCAAATCATGACTACTGCCAATCTGCTTCATGTGCCATGTCTATGTGTTTGTTCCTATTGAAGAATTCTTAAACAGTCTTTTTAATTGTTTTACTTATTTTATGTCATTCCATTAGCTTATAGAGATGATACTCATTTAACCATTTATATATAAGCGGATAGGCATTGTCATGTTTTTTTAATTAAACTGCTTGATGTTTTACTTTCTATGTGCACTATGATGCCTTCTTACTTAATACTATGCCTCCTTTACAATTGTGTAACTATCATGTAACTTACCCTCTTAACATTGTAGCTGGTTTACACTTGTTTTATTATATACCCTTGTTGTACAATAGTCGGTTCAAAAGCTCACATGAGCTTATGTTTGTATATGTTGCTGTCTTGCCGACTTTAAATAAAGCTTATCTTATCTTATCTTATCTTTTATCTTATCTTACACTTGTCGCGTTTGATTGTTATGTAAACAGTTAAAGCTGAATGACTTATTTTACTCGATAATAGTACTAAATACTGGAATACAAGTGCCAATTATAATAATAATACGCATATAATAACGATTCTTAAAAAAAAAATACTAATAATTACAGAGATTAATTATAATACTTTTACGATTTTCAGTAAAACCAAGTTCCTCCAGCTTACCATTCCAACCGAGGCCATTCACCCTGGCGCTGCTCGTGTCCGTAGATCTAAAATAGACTGGATATGATGCTGAGGAACCTCTCCTTGGTGGACTGGATTTCCTGTCGGACGGTAGGCTGATAGCCGTGTATAACAAGAATGTATCATACTAAATGAACGATTGCAGAGACTAAGGACACCGTACACGTTCAAGTCAATGCCAAAAGACGTAGTTGTTTTGTCTCGGAGTGAATTAGCATTAACGTTAGGTAATCAAACCATATGTTTTCTATCCGTGAGTTCTGGCTGTGAAATGGGTCTGACTAGGCAAATCAACACGTCAACGGATTGCTTCTCTTTATGCTACAAGACGCCGACAAACATGGTCGTGAGTACGTGCAATGATCCCCGTCCAGTAAGAATGATATCTGTGGGCGGATTTGAGTCTGACTTTGATCGCGTGGAGTTTCTAACGAAGACGTTCACACAATGTGAGTGAATGAGCACGTATGTCAAGTCTAAGAACACTTTAGTACTGACTGATAGGCTCGCTAACACTGTGTACATGTACGATACCGCGAATGACATGTCTAGAACAGTCACTCATATGAACATCCAGGAACCACGTGGAGCCTGTCTAGGGCCTGGTGACATGGTACTGGTGTGCAGTGAGAATAACCACTCCATAGTGCACCTGACTGTAGACGGTGATATTCTCGGTGTTTATCCTGTGGATATGAAGTACCCGTACAGCCTGTGTAGGGATGGAACCAGGCTGGCGGTGTCTAACAACGCTAAAGGTGCCATTAAACGTCAGCTATATAAAATATTACCAGCACTTCATATTTAGAATATTATCACTACAATGATGGTATTTAGTTGTTCATTGAACAGTATTATCGAACCCCAATTCATTGCTTGCTGATGTATATTTTCGATCAAAGAACTGTTACTAATAAATTGATGTAAATGATGGTTTTATTAAAATACATTTCTAATATTAATAGCGACAGTGTGATGCATAGTGGTGCCGTGAACTATAGGGATTTACGCATACCATAATTGTGTAGAACTCTATGCAAGTTATCCAATATAGTATTACAAAAAATATTTGATAAAGAAATTCATACTATGTGCTGAATTTCCGAGTAGTATATTGCTGTCTGTCGACGCCCTGTTTTAACCGCGATTGATCATCATAAGTTAGACGTCAGGCAAATTTTATGTATTATAATGAATAATAGAATGAATAATGCTGAAGCAATATTTTTAAGTTGCCAAACTTATATCTTTGTGGTAACTACAGATGAACTTCGATATTGCACTGGCTTAAATATAACAATTTATCCACACTATTTATTCATGCCAAATAGATATTATTAAGTCAAGGTTTTAACAAAACATTCTGGTTATGTATGCGCAGATACTATCAAACCAACGTGTTAAATAAATTATCACTTGATGTTAATCTATAATCATTTAGGAATATTGCATATTGGTTAATGTATTTTGACAGTTTTGTTACTGGATGTACGTGTATATGTTCTATTAACTTTAATATTTTATTGCATGTATACTATGAGTTCTTAAAATATTTCAATCTAATATTTTTACTATGCTTCACACGTTACAAACACGAACATGTTTGAGACAAAAATGGCTAATGGATATGTGGATTGCGACCACATTTCAATACTTAACGCCCGTGGTGAACAAGCTACAATAACTCATTTGAATGGTTCAAACAATTGAAAACAGGCTGAGTTTCTTTAGATCAAAGCAGCATTAATCACGATCATATTGCAAAACATGTTATTATAATATATGAAAATTTCATTAAATTGAGCTTGTTTAATTTAATGAATACCTTACTTATTGTAGTGTCACTAAAATTACTTCGTATTTTTGTTTACTTTAGTTTTGGTGCTCAATGTGAAGACTACTTTTTAAACCATGAACTACATCAAACAGTGGAATCAGTAGAAATATCTGATACGTATTGTATTTATAGTCCTTCAGCCAAGTACCCAACATTGAGGTGGGGTGTAACAGTTAGGGGGGGGGGGCAAAACTACACCTATATATCTATCATGCCAGTAGCATATGCAATACCTTGAACCACCAACAAATTGCTTCAAAAGGTATTTTAAATGCACCTGGTAAAACATATCAAAAGTTTACCACAATCGGACCTCCAGAAACTTGTTTTTTCAAGATGGCCGCCAAGATGGCCGCCAATACCTATTTATGATCATAACTATGTAAATATACAATCACATTTGATGAATTTGGTGTCTATTCCTAGGTTTGAAGGGACAAAGAACACATACAAATCATCAAACATTGTTTAAGTGTACAATAGTAAACACAAATCCAACATGGCGTCAAAACTGGCCGCCAAGATGGTCGCCAAAACCTATAAATGACCATCCAACATAAATTTGATTATGTTGGTGGCTATATATAAGTTTCAAGGGGCAAAAAACACATTTAGATCATCATACAGTGTATAAGTTTATTTTATTACACCAAAATCTAAACTGGCGTCCAAAATGGCCGTCAAGATATCCACCAAAACCTATAAATGATCATAGCTATGTAACTATCCACTCAACTTTGATGGATTTTGTGTCTATACCTACGTTTCAAGGGGCAAAGAACACATAAAGATCATCAGACATTGTTTAAGTTTACAATAGTACACACAAATCCAACATGGCGTCTAAAATGGCCGCCAAGATGGCCGCCAAAACCTATTAATGATCATAACTATGTAAATATCCACTCAAATTTGATTATTTTGGTGGATATACATAGGTTTCAAGGGGCAAAGAACACATTAAGATTATCAGACATTGTTTAAGTTTATTATATTACACACAAATCCAACATGGCGTCCAAAATGGCCGCCAAGATGGCCACCAAAACCTATTAATGATCATAACTATGTAACTATCCACTCAAATTTGATGGATTTGGTGTCTATACCTACGTTTCAAGGGGCAAAGAACACATAAAGATCATCAGACATTGTTTAAGTTTACAATAGTACACACAAATCCAACATGGCGTCTAAAATGGCCGCCAAGATGGCCGCCAAAACCTATTAATGATCATAACTATGTAAATATCCACTCAAATTTGATTATTTTGGTGGATATACATAGGTTTCAAGGGGCAAAGAACACATTAAGATTATCAGACATTGTTTAAGTTTATTATATTACACACAAATCCAACATGGCGTCCAAAATGGCCGCCAAGATGGCCACCAAAACCTATTAATGATCATAACTATGTAACTATCCACTCAGATTAGATGATTTTGTTGTCTATACCGAGGTTTCGAGGGGTAAAGAACACATTACGATTGTCAGACATAGTTTAAGTTTATTATGTTACACAGAAATCTCACATGGCGTCCAATGACACAATACGAAGGACCGCAAGTCCATTACTTTTGACGTGATGCTTGTTATGTGAAACGCCATAGTTTGGACCTGCCGCGATTTCTGGATTTTGACAAGAGGATCGATATTTTTCAGCTTCAGGCAACACTG
The DNA here is from genome assembly GCA_007657795.1 of Dreissena rostriformis. Classification (NCBI taxonomy): domain Eukaryota; kingdom Metazoa; phylum Mollusca; class Bivalvia; order Myida; family Dreissenidae; genus Dreissena; species Dreissena rostriformis. The sequence continues at coordinate 123,868 of VMBQ01001913.1, read as the reverse complement.
AATTGGCAGGGAATGATGCGTATCTTGCATCAGCAAAGCCAGTACCCTGGGCTGTTGTCAGTCAAATTCTTGCCTATGATTAATATGTACAATGGGGACAAGGCGTGCACTCTGTCAACATAAGTCTTACTTTGCCACAACCTTCACACCATTGTAACGTTTGACCAACCCTTGTATTGGAAGGCTGCCGAAATCATCATTGATGCGCCACAAAGTAGTTGAAAATGTTGTTCAGAATTTGGGATGTTTCATAAACGTATGAACTTGGGGGGGGGGGGCAAAGGATCCCTCATGGAAGAAACCGCTCTCAAAAACATACTTGAGGCTGTCTATTGAGAAATGCAATTGTGCACATTGTGACACGAAAAGCTGTCCAGAGGGCTTCACGGGACCATCTTCTTGTTGAAAAGTGCATACACAGCCAGCTTTCAGCCGAAATGACCAAGGAAGATCCAGACATTCAGATACTGCTGGATCATGCCAAGGATTTGTACTCTTCCCTTCTGAGGGGCAAAACGACGCTAGCAGATGATATGTTATGCGATTTTGATCAAACTCGAGAGGGCTACAGAGAAGAAGAAACATGAAATTGCCCAGACCTCAAAGACAAGCATAGTGTGGCTGAATTATCAGCTTGTGATTAACAATTTAAGGGTGTTGATTAAAGCATATCGTACTGGGTGTTGGTTGATGCATTAGGCAGTGCCCGATTTGCTATCCATCTTTGCTGCAGCTGGGTACATTACCTGCAATCTGCGTATTACTACATATATCTGCAGCAAATAAGCAACCTAGAGGAAACGCACCCGGACGTTTATCGAAAGTTCGGTATTGGTTTTCACGTTGTTTGTAGGAGCCATCAGTGCTGGGCTGGGCTAGGACTTGATCTTGTTATTGAGCAAACATTGATGATGTTTTTATAGAGCACATGTGGTCTAACTCGCGGCAGTGGAATGACCGAGGAAATGCAAACCCCTTGGACCCTATCTGCAACATCCGAGCACAACAGTGCGATGCAGGATTTCACAGACCTGACCTATACTACAAGTCCACAACACAAAGACTCAACTGAGGCGTGCATCAAAGGGGATTCTTCTGATCTAGAGAAAATGCAGACACAGATTACAACCTGCTCACCATACACAGATGACCCTACTCTGAGAAACATGGTCAATGGGATAGTGGCTGGGTCAGATGTGAATGTTCATGCAATTGAGGCGGTTGGGAAAATGATCATAAGAGATATAATAGGAAAGTCGGTCTTTGCTTATCAATTCACGAGAAAATACAGAGCTAAATCTCTTGGGAATAGCTATTAAGATCGCGTCTGACCGTGCTTTTGATCCTGCTCTTCTGTTCCAGCGTTTTCTGGTTGGGTCAAACTCTGGAGAACCTTCTCTTGCAGTCGTATTGTCTTATGAACTGGGCTCCCATCCTGCTGCCTTCTTTGAAGCCAAGAACATACTTTGTACAGCAGATAAGCCTCAGATCGCTCAGGCAATTTGAGAGTATGCTGTAGACACATCATGAAAGGCTGTGATGAACTGTATTCATGAAACAGATGCATGATGGTAGCACTTTGCTGCATCGTTAACCATGGAGAAGGGCGACTCATATAACGCAATAGCCGAGTCTTATGTAGATTCAGAGAAAGGCATTACGGACAACCGACAGTGGGGTTCGATGGCTACGAAGACGGTGATTATAACAAAGACAAAACGCACCGGAAACGTGAATCATAGTGTGCGTTTCAGCAAAGAAACAGAATGCTCATGTAAAAAAAGAAGACGTTTTGTCTAGTGACAAAAACCAGGCCGGCATGATTGCACTGATCAGCATAACTCTGACTAAAATGGGATGCTATGGTGTTCTGTCTTAAAGGGTATGCAGACGCCCGTCGTAGCACCACACCGTTTGTGGGCGAGGATACAGATTTGCTCATCTTGATCCTGCAATACTCAGAAAGGGACAATAAAACCATCTACTTCCGCTTTTATGTAAAACAAAATATTCAAAGGAACGCAATGTGTATAATATTAACCTTTTGAACTCGTGCTTATTCAGGCTGTAATTATTCTTCAATGATTTTCAGCAACGGTAAAAAATGAAGTCTACAGAAGTTAGTAAAACCTGATCCTATCATGTAGTCATGTGCTGGTTAATTCTCTCTTCCAAATGTCGAAAATTGGATTTTATGATTATTCAACTCCTAAGTGATAACCTAAATTCGATTAAAGTGTTCCTTGTCTCCTAAACTATGGCATTTTACATAACAACCATAACGTTTGATTAATAAGTTATGGACTTGTGGTCCTTCGTATTGTGTTGATGGCCATATTGGACGCCGGGTTGGATTTCTGTGTAACATAATTAGCTTACATTTTGTCTGATGATATAAATGTGATATTAATGTGTTGTTAGCTCTCTGAAACCTGGGTATATACACCAAATTCATCAAATTTGAGTGGATAGTTACATAGTTATGTTTTATGATCATAAATATGTTTTGGCGGCCATCTTGGTGGCCATTTTGGAGGCTGTGTTGGTTTTGTGTGTAATATAATAAACTTAAACAATGTCTGATGATCTTTCTGTGTTCTTTGCCCCCTGAAACCTATTTATAGACACCAAAATCGTCAAATTTGAGTGGATAGTAACACAGATATGATTATTAATAGGTTTTGGCGACCATCTTTGCGGCCATCTTGGCGGCCATTTTGGACGCCATGTTGGATTTCTGTGTAACATAATTAACCTACACTTTGTCTGATGATATTAATGAGTTCTTTGCCCCCTGAAACCTAGGTATAGACACCGAATCCATCAAAATTTAAGTTGATAGTTACACAGTTAAGATCTTAAATAGGTTTTTGCGGCAATCTTGACGGCCATTTTTGACGCCATGTTGGATTTGTGTGTACTATATTAAACTTAAACAATTTCTGATGATCATTATGTGTTCTTTGCCCCTTGAAACCTAGTTATAGTTACATAGTTATGATCATTAATAGGTCTTGGCGGCCATCTTGAAAAATCAACTTTCCGCAGGTCTGATTGTGGTAAACTTTTGATATGTTTTTAAGGACCTTCTACCCTACCAGGATCAGTTAAAGTACCTTTTGTAGCAATTTGTGGGGGTCAAAGTGTATATCGACCCTTCTATTTTGGAGGTTCGCTTGTTTTTAGGAACATTTCTTGTAATCCCATTAATATTTATAGATATGCAAATGTACTAGTTTGCATATTTAACTGCAGATCATACTAGGTAATATTCATTATCTACATTTTAATACCAAACTTTTTTTTCTAGCACCAATTTTGAAGAAATATTTGAGAATTATACTAGCTAGACTAGCTATTTAGTCAAAGCCTGACGGTTGCCATAGAAACAGCTCAATAATAACTTATAGCTGCACAACTTAGATTGTTATCACACATTTTGGTTCTTTATATTGAGTATACAATCAAGTTAGAAAGGTGTTGTTTTGCCCCCCTAAGTGGTACACCCCAACCCATCTGGCTGATAGACTATTAGTGTCTTACATTTTTACAGGGCCATTCTTCATCTGAAAGTTGCGCAATTGTTGAGCTTTTGGGACTAGTAGGCTAATATTTCAATATCAAAACTGTTAATGTACAGATTATGTTTTTACACTACAAAGACATATGTTCCACAGGATTAAACATGTGCAGCCATTTAAGGTTATTAAGCGGTATACCTCATTATATAAATATTAGTGACAAATGTTGAAGTATCCATTTGTGTTACATGTATAGTATTGATTGTCAAAATGAACTTAATTCCTAACATAACAAGTGCATGCATATGATCTAACGAGAAAACTCTGACATATTATTCAAGAGATATGTCTATATTAGGACTGTCATTATAAACTACGTAGTTAAAATTATATCATTGAACATTGAACGATTGCTTGAATAACGTTATACGAATTTTGTTCCATCACGTTTTAAGCATAACAGTTATATGTGAAGACAGAATAACAATATAAAGATTCACAACTTCTGCAATAAGAAATAGTTATAGTTCCATATGCAAAGGTTGCTTTTACATTTGGTATTTTGAACATATGTAACAATCTAACATACTCGTAAACATTGTATAAAACAAAACCACAATACCATCACAATTAAAGTCTCAACTAGTATTTCAATTACAAACGTGTATCACAAAGAATATAATTTAAAACAAAATACAAAACAAAATCGTAAGTGTCACATTTATGAACAAAGTTTATTTACTTTTTAGCATGACAACAACAAGGTTGACAACTAAATCTTCAAACATAAAGCAAAACAGTATACTTGAGTTCAGTTATTACCCTTAACCAAATCAAACCATTACAAAAACAAAAAAACCATGAGCAAAGTAAGCTTTTATTCTTTAATCAAATAGAGGAAATCAAGTGTACGCAACCTGTATAGTGTTTACTCTATGTCATTTTATAGCATCGGGTATGAAGTCAGTCTTGTACGCTACTACATAATGAATATATTTGATCAGGACTCATTGTCACATGGTTCTTGTTTTATGCAAATAATTGTAAATAGTAAATGCCTATCTTATAAAAATATATGCTTATATATTATATAATCTAACATTTTATGTGAATTTTATATATGTAAAAATCTTTGCAAATATATCATTATTTATCTTCATGCATATTGTAAAGATGTATGAGCATCATCGTTGGTTGTCATTTATTATGATGATGGTCCTTTCAATTGCATTTCAATGTTGATGATTATATTTATGATGCGGATCATTATATATATTTATAATTGGTGAAAGTATCGTCTTAACATAATTTATTATGATGATTGTCATATACATGTATAATTCCATATCGATTATTGGGAAATGTGTTATCTTTGGCGCATGTTTATTGATAGTCATATAAATTGCATTTGGTAATTGTTATTTGTAGTAGTTTAACGTATTTATTATGGCTATATTTTTGTAGATATAATTGTAAAAGCTTTATCGGATTTATTATGAAGGTTATATAAATAGCATTTTGATAATTGGTGATTCTGTTATATTTACCATATGTATTATTATGGTCATATAAATTGCATTTCGACAAAAGGAAATTCTTTTTTCTTTACTCTATTTATTATGATGCTCTTATCAAGTGCATTTTGATAGCAGATAACAGGTGATTGTATTACATTTAGAGCATTTGTTATGACGAAACTCGGCGCATATTCGTATATAACTGAAGGTGTATCGTTCTGGAGTTCAAGTTTGCAGCATTTAAATACAGCTATATATACCTTTTTATATTAAAGTTAGTGTTTCTTTCAAATACACTTAATCAACAATATTCATAGCGGTCAACAATAAGCAGTTTTAGTGTTTGTAAATGAATATGGATGTGTGTGAAAGATGTATTAATCAATATATGTTTTATTCTGTATTGCAATTAATGTGTATGCAAATTAAAAAAAAAAGTGATTGTATAAAATGACTTAGTTAAAAGCGTTCAAAGCGTAATCATCATAATATTTTATATTACAAATAATGAGGGGCTTTTAAAAGATCATGCATTATTCATTATTTTCAGTTGCTTATATTCATTATACAAGTTGAATGTTCCCCAGTATTACCCTTGTAAACAAGACCATGGGTATTCGGCCTTCAAAGCTGACGACTGTACAGTCAGTGGACAGGGGCAGATCTAGAAGGGTCTCATCAACACTGCAACCGTTAAAGCGCTCTGTAAATAAAAAAAATACATGTGTGTCCAAAACTGCTGGTATACAGCCATGCTAACGAAATATGCGCAATGGAAAGTGAAACACATACTTTCAATACATCAAATAACCTATAGTGGATATGGAAATATATGGAGAGGTTGAAGTAAATGTTGAAAATACATGTACATGTATTAAACCATTGTAATAAATGTTCTCCGAGTTATGTGCTTATGCTGATATCTCAATAGGTTCTATGGTACATAATATCATGCTCCACTCTTGTTGTACTTTCAAAGGCTGCATATTTTCGTAAAGTTTCAGAGTGTACACTTACATTTTAAATTGCATACAAATTGAAATAAACATTTCACGAATAATCGGACTGTAACAAAAACATGGTATAAGTACACAACGATAGAGCAATAACCTATTATTCTCTACATACAAATACAATGGGCCGGATCAAGCATTTGTTTTATTGGAATGCGATTGCATATACCGCTTGTTCTAGCCATAGAAAAGGAGTTAAGTAACTTTGATACATTTAAACTGAGGTTACATTTCTCGTATAATTTTGGATGTCGTTTAAATGATAAACTATTTTAGCTGATAAAGATTTTTTTAAATGACCTTGATAAAGTAACTTGTGATTACTAAACATTATACGCACTGAACATATTTATTAAGATAAACGTTATCAGTAGTTTAAACCGCAAAGATGTTTCTCACAAAACATTGAATATGTACTTCAGAGAGTGGAAATATGAAGAGTGAGTCAATATATAATCGATTATTTTATCATTATGCAATGTTGAGTACGACTATGCACTAAGAGCGCGCTTTTGCTCGTAGAGATTGATATTTAGTGCAAGGTGCAGCTAATAGTTAAAAAAAAGACGTGTATCTTAAATTTGCAATGGCTTCTGTATATTTAGAACAGTAAAAATCATGTAATGTGTACAACATATAGCAGTAAACTATTTTATTGTGGTGTGTCTATGCGTAATTTTAATGTAAAACAGAATTTTAAAATCAATATAAGAGATTGGTTGATACAAAACAAAAACTAATGGCTACTGGTAGTTTTCAGGATTCAAATGCAAATGCAAATGCATGTGTTTATAGTCTGATTACTATATACATATTCAACCGACTTTGACAATTTGCACCCCGATCACTGGGATATAAGTCGTCCGTTTACATTCGGCGCAGTTTGCAGCCACGGAACATTGGCTTTTATCCCTCACAGGTACCCATTTATACACCTGGGTAGAGAGGAGCAGATGTGGGATAAATTTCTTGCTCAGAAAATTCCAGTGGTCAGGGCGGGATTCGAACCCGGGACCTCTCGATCCCTACGCCAGCGTCCTTCCATTAGACCACCGCTCCCACCTTCAAACCAATGAAACGAGAGCTACTTAACTGGAGAGTTTGCCGTTACACAATCAGGTGGACCCTGTATCAAAACCAACATATAAAAGTAGCAACTGTATTATGTTCACTGTAGAAGAGATAAATAGATTCTAAACAAGCATCAACTTAATCAGGGCAATTCATAGATGCTTACTTGAGTACAAAACTTAAATTGCATGTATACTATAGGTTCTTTTAAATAAATCATACTAGTTTTGTTACTATTCATCACACGTTATAAACACAAACGGTTTTGAGACCAAAAAGACTAATGGACATGTGGATTGCTACAACATTGTAATACGTAACACTCGTGTTGAGCAAAAACTCATATAAACTGCTTTAACCTTGAAAACAGAGTTTGTTTGGATCAAAGCAACATTACTCACGATCACAGTGGAATACATTTTTAAGATATGAACATAAATAAATGAGCTTGAACAATTTGATGTCGTAGCTTTATTGTGGAGTCTGTTGCGTTTTCTTATAAGTTTACGGATATAATTATTAAACCAGGGTATTTCAGTTGGTCCGATAGTTGCAATTTTGTTCGGTATTGTTTCAGCGGCAGCTTTAATAATTGTTTCAGATATTAGTTCAACAACATTCTCGAGGTTATTACTAGCAATAACATCTGACCAATCCACTAAGTTAATTGTTCTCGAAATGTTGTGTAGTTGCCCTTATCAAAAAGCCAAATGCGGCATTTGAATGAGGGAGGATTCGGTTTGTCAACTTTGAGGATAGCAACAGATGGACAATGATAACGTATATGTCCAGGAATGAATGGGTCTCCTACAAAGCTTGCAAGTATGTGTGACATGTTTTTTTTTTACAAATATCAGATCGATAAGTGAGCAGGAATTTTCAGTGAAATGGATATCAGACGAGATTAACTGTTTGGCGTTATGCGATTGTATAAGTCGACTCATATTGTTTGATTCGTTTCAACTAATATTGATGTTTAAATCACCAGTTACTAGCACGTTATCAAAGGTTGCAGAAAAAGGCCTGATTAATACTTTGTTCGAGAAGATCCCAGTGGCTGTTTAGGGCGATATATTCCACCTATCAAAAGTTTACATTTGTTTGTAGATAGTTCTAGACATAATGCCTCTAAGCCGTTTATTGCCAGGTCAGAACGTTCAATGTATTGAATACGATCTTTGACATAAATTGCAACATGTGACGTTATAAAATAACTTTTATTGAGCCAAAGACACTGATATCGTCACCACATGTAATGACACATACAAATCAAACAGTTACTTAAAGAAAAAATTCCTACAATTCAGAAGTCATCTTTATATATGTATATAATTAATACTTACAAACAAATTTTAAAAAGCCATACTTAAATTGGTCCTAGCCAAATTTCCTCGCTGTACAATCACATAGAATAATTTCCATTCAGCTATGAATGTTTGAGTGGGATCCACCAGGCAGTAAAAGATGAGTTGAGTACACAACATTTCAGGACATACCAATATACAGACGAACCTATGTGCGGACGGACGGACAAATATACGTACAGAGGGACGGACAAGTGCAATGCTTAAAGCCTTCCACTTTGTGGGCGTGTTAAAATGCAAATGATCAACCGTTATTTCCAAAATTTGGCTGTCAAGAGCAATATTCTGAGTTTATTAATTACGAAAAGATACACACATTTCTTAATAAGTCAAAATCTCCAAAGATTTGTTATTAATCTTCAGGATATGTTATATTTAAAATAATGAAGGGCTTATACAAGATCGTGAACTATTCATTCAACGCAGTTGCTTATATTCATTATACAAGATTAATGTTCCCAGTATTACCTTTTCAAACAGGAACAGGTGTATTCGGCCTTCAAAGCTGACGACAGTACAGTCAGTGTTCAGGGAAAGATCCAGACAAGTATAATCAACAATGCAACCATTGGATCGCTCATTAAATAAACAAATACAGCGATATATGAAAACCTATATGAATGGGGTTCGAAAGAGAATGTTATTTTTAAGGAGGGTATTTTGAATTACTAAAGACAGTCAAGGCGATCCGACAGCTAAATATCAACAACAACAACACACTCGTCAAAACATTTCATAAATAAATAAAAAATATATTCAAACATTTGTGTACAAACTTATGTGCATATGATTTTTTTTAAATAGACTTGTTGTTTTGAATACTGTGTTTAAGTTGGCCATTATTATTTTGACAATTCATTTATACTTTTGACATTGCGACCAAAAAGCTGGCTTTTTACAAATGAGAGTGACAAATCAGATGGCTCTTTATTGAAGAGACCGTTCCATCGTTGAAACTGGAAGTTAACAGTTGGGGCAAATTACTTGCAACTGCAATTAGCAAGAAAAGTGTTGTTTTTTTCTTAAAATGTTATCTTGTTTTTTTTTCTTTTTTTCTGATTTAAAGATGACATAAAAACATCAAAGTATTTTTGCAATTTATGAGCGTGTTATTTGCCATTTTTTTTAATGTACTCTAATATTGTAAAAACACAATAACAAACAATTATTAACAAAATCTTTAGGTAAAATTATTTTAAACAAAGCAGCTAAAACATGTACATTTCAATATAAACTTTTTGCTCAATAACTAGCTTTTAGATAACACGAATATCAGATCAAGCAATGTTTTTTTGGAATCGCTTTAAACTTTTAGTAAAAGGCAATTTTACAACGCGCAATGTATGTGTAATTTGGTAAAATTTCTCGTACATGGTGAGAGTACAGCTATAGTTTGTTATCTCGAAATTGATGGGAGTGCAAACATTACTGTTTGATTTAATTATTATTAATTTTTTTTAGCAGTCACATAAACAACCATGCAATGTAATATGGAATTTTTACAACCATTATTGCTGCTTCTTCCTGTATTTGCGCGATGATTATCTAAAATATTAACTCCGTGACGCTATATTCTCAAATCTTTTTCTATAAAGAAGGAATGTAGTTGACAATTGTTAATAGTTTTATTTGATCGTTCGTCAAAAAGTTGTAACTCCGTTACTCTTGTATCTTCAATGCAATTTAGTAATTAAAAAGTAATTAAATTGAATGCGTTTTAATTCCCTTTTATTATTGTTTAATTTGGGTTACAATGCTATGACGTTAAATTTTATTTACACTTAAATGTATTATGATTATTGCTGGGCCAAGTGTGAGGTTGAGCGCTCTATAACCAGGTTTAAACCCCCAATGCGTTGCATTGACCGTTCCAAGGCGGTGACCCCAGCTTTATTCTTATTTGTGTTTATGTTGTTTTGTATTGTGCTGTATTGTGCTGTTTTGTACTGTTTCGGCAATCGGTCACTTGCCATAAATAAAGGACCAACTAATTGTTTATAATAAGATTTCAATACTGCTCCAGCAGCTGGAGTTTCACTTCTTTATATTCAATACCTCCGTGGGTAAGAATACCCCAATACAGATTTAAAAAGAAGCATTGAGTTCACCATACTTCCTGTTTCGACTCTGTGCTATCGATCATGTTTGAGCAAGCATTGATTTACGTTTGATAAAAAAAATGTACTGAGATATTGAAAGGAATGAAACATAAGTTGGTTGTATGTGTTGTGTACGCAAATACACGTCTCCACTAACAGACAACAGTATGTATGGCGACACGTGTTGGGACAATTTAAGCAAAACTGAGAGTGATTTATTTTATATTAAGTTAGATGTGATAACGTTGGGAATAAATGTCAACTTTGACAAGTCCGAAACTTTGACTTAAGCGATTTCAACACACCGAAGTTGAACAGAATATATCGATGAAATCTAATAAAGTTCGTATATGAAATGAGATTTTTGGAATGTATTCAGTGAACTAATCTTAAAGTCAACAGAGACACTGAACATATTCAGGACATTTAACAAAACAGGAGAGACACGAGTAAACCTTTAACAGGGTAATTTGTCATATCTTGTACTCCGGAGTTAGTCGACTAACTACGAATGCGCTAATGTAAACACGTTGGGGCTTGAAGATATTTGATAAGGACTACATAGTGCAGACGGAGTGGCTTAACAGGACATTTAACGTAATTTTCCCAAAGTGTTTGGTGTATTAACACATGTTAAATTCTAGTATTCAGGACAGAAAAACGAATAAAACTATTTCTGCGTAAATTATCATCTGTTTGTACCGTATAGGTATCTGACGTATTGATAAATGTTTATTTTTAAAATCAAAAGTAGACACATTTGAAACAAACAATTCGCAATGGCGACAGGTGGTCTACAGGATTCAAACCGAGGCAACGCAAGTGACTTTATGGGAGATTGTGTCGTTACACTATTTTGCGAACCATGCATGAAAACCAACATAGTAAAAGCAGCAACTGTTTTTTGTACGACTTGCAACGAGTATCTATGTGAAACTTGCAAAAATCCGCACATCGTGTATAAACAAGGCAAGCACGATATGGTCAGTATTCAGGATACGGAATCGTCCACAGTGTTAGTAGACATGAAAGGAATGGACAAGTGTTCGGAGCATGGTAAGGGATTCGAGTTTTTCTGTGAAGATCATGTTAAGCTCTGCTGCACTACCTGTGTTATCGCACACCGGAAGTGTGAAAAATGGGATGAAATAACCAGTATTTCTAGACAGAAAGGAGCAGAGCTACACGGATTGAAACAGTCCATGTTAAAATTAAAATCCGATGCTGACGCTATAGTTGCAGAATGTAAGCAGTCGGAAAAAGAGTTGAACTCCTCAGTGGCAGACGTATCGGAAGATGTCGACGAAATGAGAGATCGTTTGATAAAACTGTTTGATTCGGCGAAAAATGAATTGCTTACTAAGGCAAATGCTTTGAAGATTGAAGAGGTAAACAAAATAGGTCAACTACAATCTGTCTCTACACACGTTATGGAAGAAATCAACCAACTAGTGTCAATGTGCTCTTCTATTGAAGAACAAGGTACACCTCAGCAAATGTTTATTTTGTCAAAGCAAATTGAGGAGAAGTATAAAACGATCAAATCTAAAATAAACGAACAACGAATGACGTCAGTTTTGTCAAAATTTACATTGTCGTATACGGGAGAACTGTCGTCGCTACTTGAAATTGGAAAACATTTCTTGGAAGTAAATTTGGAACGCACAGGTATTAACGTTAAAGTTAAATTTTATCTACGTTAGTATAACTACATAAATAATGTAATACCCAGACCGGTTTTTGTATAGCATATCGTGTAGTTACAATCTTGACATATGATATTCTTAACATTTTAAATTTTAAATTTGGATTTTTGATAAATCTAATAAGAACTAAATGTTTAAATTTGTTAATGCCTGCAACGATTATAACAATATGATGTGTATTATATATTATAAGTTTTGTACTGGTAACAGATATGGAAGAAAAGACGTGAGTACAATTAACTCATCATTCCTTGACATACGTGTATATATATATTTACATATGTGTAATCCGGTCATTGGGTAAAAAAAACGTTAAAACATGGTATGGAAAGAAGTAATGTAAAATAAACCCTCTGCACATATATTTAACAATTTGGCGTGTTTTTGTATGCTGGTTAATGCATATGGCTCTGGACCTGAATCAGACAAACAATATATGTGTGTTGTGGGTAAATGAGCAGTGCACTGATTATTTTACGACAAATACTAATGCTGGTAAAAAACTAAAATTGCTTGGAACGGTTCATGCTTTATATATATATATATATATATATATATATATATATATATATATATATATATATATATATATATATATATATATATATATATATATATATATATA